>WNWU01000049.1:4323616-4354280 GCA_012654045.1 Ptyas mucosa
CTTCCCTTCCCTTCCCTTCCCTTCCCTTCCCTTCCCTTCCCTTCCCTACCCTACCCTACCCTACCCTCCTCTCCTCTCCTCTCCTCTCCTCTCCTCTCCTCTCCTCTCCTCTCCTCCCTACCCTACCCTCTTCTCTTCTCTTCTCTTCTCTTCTTCCATTCATTCTATATCCCTATTCTATTCTGTTCTGTTCTATCCTATCCTATCCTATCCTATCCTATCCTATCCTACCCTACCCTACCCTACCCTACCCTTCCATTCCATTCCATTCCATTCCATTCCATTCCATTCTATTACGATTATACATTTTTAGCCCAAGATGAATTACAATGTACCTCTAAAGTGCATTTCCCATCCGTGTGAGTTTTGTTTTTAACTTTACTGAGAATAAGTTAAGTTTTGGACTGACTTAGAGGACACCAGTGTGCTTTCAGCTGATTCGAAGGCCATCTGAACCAACCGATGTTCCAAATCTAATGCTAGATCCAGGAATCTGGATCTTCTATTACTGCTGGAAGTCAACCAGATGGCAATAATGGTTTCTCAACTGAACACAGAGCAATGAATTCCCTCCCCCCCCCAAAAAAATCATTGTGCCTTCTTTAAAGCAATGGCATAGCTTCTCCACCCTTCCATATTCATTTCATTGCCAGCGTTGTTGTTAGCTTGAAAAGCTAATCCAGTAAAAAAAAAAAAGCCATTCACCTTTACTGGCTTGTATGTTGCTGTCAGCAACACAACTCGCTCTTTCAAAAAGAATTAATCTGCTTGATAGCGTGGGTGAGTGGAGAAAGCGATTGTACATTGAGAAGAAAGGGGTATCATGCAGCCAATTTTGAAGCCAGCCAGCAAAATTCTTGGATATTGTACAAGAGATGTCATGAGAAAGATTTCAAACTGATGCCAAGAATTGTAGGGGTATGTTTCAGGGGTGAAATGTTACCGGTTCGGGCTGGTTTGCCAGAACCGGTAGTAAAAAATGCTACTGGTTCGCCGAACCGGTAATAAAAAATGCTACTGGTTCACCGAACTGGTAATAAAAAATGCTACTGGTTCACCAAACCGGTAATAAAAAATGCTACTGGTTCACTGAACTGGTAATAAAAAATGTAAAAAAAAAGTTCTGACAATCAGCTCAGCGACACATGATCGTCGGAATTTTTTTTTTTTACTTTTTTAGCATTTTTTTTACTACTGGTTCTCTGGGACCGGTAGTTAAAAATGCTTTAAAAAGTAAAAATAAAATGTTCTGATGATCGTGTCGCTCAGCTGATCGTCGGGACTTTTTTTTTCTTTTTTTTACTTTGAAGGCATTATTTTACTACCAGTTCGGGCTTTTAATTCTTTTATACGTCTGTCTTCTATTTTGGCATGTCCCTGGGAGGAGAGATTCTGATCCCTGATCACATTGGTATCCAACTATTTTCAGGAATGCTAAGTCATGCAGCAAAGAAGTAAATACGATTTAGGCAGGTTTAGCAAGTTAAGGCAGCGTAGTGCTTAAAATTGTCTCTAGATGGCAGTGAAGCCAAATATCTGAGAGATCATAGCAAATTTCTTAGATATGAGATGAGGAATAAGAGATTATTTCCAGTCCGGTACATGCAAATGCCAAAGATCTTCCAGAAATGTATTTCTTTGTTTTCCTTTCTCCTGGTTATTTATTTATTTATTTATTTATTTATTTATTTATTCATTCATTCATTCATTCATTCATTTATTGGCAAATTTTAAAAAATGTATGAAAATTCAACACTGGCTATCTCATGAAATCTTTTGTAATAAACTTGTGGACACAATTTTTCCTAAAATTTATTTTGAAAAAGTCTATCTTGTTAAAGAACAAAAAAAAAGTAAAGAAAGAGAAGAAGGAAGGAAGGAAGGAAGGAAGGAAGGAAGGAAGGAAGGAAGGAAGGAAAAGAAATGACTTTTCAATTTTGTTTTACAACAGGCATATGCTTCACAAAGGTGGCTCAGCGGCTAAGACACTGAGTTTGTCGATCAGAAAGGTCGGCAGTTCGGCAGTTCAAATCCCTAGTACAGGTCTCCTGCGTGAGCAGGGGGTTGGACTAGATGACCTCCAAGGTCCCTTCCAACTCTGTTGCGGTTAAATTAAAGTCTTACTCTATGTCACGTCATAACTTTTGACCCTCCTATCATCCACCATTTTTTCTAATCATCAAACCCATATATTGCAATTTCCTTTTTGTTTTTCCAGGCAAAACAATTCTGAAGAGTTTTCAGATGGAAGGTTGAGTCAAACCTTGAGCCGGTGAGAATCGAACTGCTGGCAGTTGGCAATCAGCAGAAGTAGCCTGCAGTACTGTATTCTAACCACTGTGCCACCACAGCTCTTGGGTAGAAGGAAGCGAACTACCAATAATCTTTTCTGCTGTCCTCACCACTCTCTCTACCACCTCCCAGTCTGAAGCAGTAACACTTCCAACCCAGAGAGTAATGCAATATGACAGGATGATCTCGATCATTTCTCTATAGAAAGTGGTAAGGAGAGGAAGAGGAAGGAAGGTCTACTTTTCTCATGTGACACAGAAAATGTAGGCACTGTTGTGCCCACTTCACCAGTGCCCTACTGTTAAGTGACCAAGCTAGTCTACTTCTTAGCTGCATACCCAGAAACTTGTAAACAAGTAGATCCAAGATTTGTATGCCGAGAGAGGACAGAAAGAATATATGAAGTTTTAAAATAATCGAACAGATACAATTTAGTACGTTGACATGATTACAACATCCCTAAAACACAAATTGCTTTAAATTTCCCAAGATAAAGATGAATTCCAATCAGCTCAACATTCTTAGATGTTGCCGTGGTGATGCAGTGGTTAGACTGCAGTCCCACAGGCTATTTCTGTTGCCTGCCAGCTGCCTGCAATTTGGCAGTTCGAATCTCACCAGGCTCAAGCCTGCCTTCCTTCCGAGGTGGGTAAAATGAGGAGTCAGATTGTTGGGGGAAATAGGCTGACTCGGTAAACTGCTTTAGAGAGGGCTGGAAAGCACTGTAAAGTGGTATATAAGTCTAAGTGCTATTGATATCCCTCCCTCCTTTCCTTCCTTCCTTTCTTCCTTCCTTCCTTCCTTCCTTCCTTCCTTCCTTCCTTCCTTCCTTCCTTCCTTCCTTCCTCCCTCCCTCCCTCCCTCCTTCCCTCCCTCCTTCCCTTCCTTCCTCTCTTATTCCCTTTCTCCTTCTCCTTCTCCTTCTCCTTCTCCTTCTCCTTCTCCTTCTCCTTCTCCTTCTCCTTCTCCTTCCTTGTGGTGCAGGAGTTAGAATGCAGTTCGATCCTGACCCGCTCAAGGCCGACTCAGCCTTCCATCCTTCTGAGATCAATAAAATGAGGACACAGATTGTTGGGGGCAATAGGTTGACTCTGTAAACTACTTAGAGAGAGCTGGAAAGCGTTGTGAAGCTGTATATAATCTAAATGCTATTGCTATTTAGATGAAACTGCTTATTCAAAGAGAGAAACTGTTCATTCAAAGAGTGAGCACATGTATTTGCAAACACATCTGCCACCTTCAGCCTTCCTATTCTTAATTTGGCAGATACAGATCAAAGTTCTTGGGCTTTATTTACTAACTTGATAGACCGTTGCACCAAGAAATCAGCTGAATCTTCCAACTTCTTGGACTTTAGCTCCCAATCAATTTAATTCACGTAGCAAAGGGCAAAATAAAATCTTTAAAAAAATCAAAAGCACCCTTACTGCATACACTTACGGTGGGGTAAATAGATTTCACTTTTACATGATGTGTGTGTGAGAGAGAGAGCTTCACAGGGAAGATCTCGATAACCCAATGTGAACATTTCAAAGGAGGCCAGTGAGTTTTACGCTTTCGCGGAAAGGTGTAGCAGGAGAAACAAGCAGGAGTAACTCAGCTGTCTAAACATTCCACCTCTTAGGGAAAATAGAGTAAATACTGCTTGCAAGGCTATAAAAGGTGGAAAAAAAGACATTTCCCCCCTCTTTTATAGATTATTTTAGATGGATTGTCAATGAGTTACTTTTCTTTTTTTCTTTCTTTTTCTTTCTTTCTTTCTTTTTTCTTTCTTTCCTTTCTTTTCTTTTTTTCTTTTTTTTCTTCCTCTCTCTCTCCCTCCCTCCCTCTTTCTTTCTTTCTTTCTTTCTTTCTTTCCTTCCTTCCTTCCCTCCCTCCCTCCCTCCCTCCCTCCCTCCCTCCTTTCTTTCTTTCTTTCTTTCTTTCTTTCTTTCTTTCTTTCTTCTATGTATAATTCACTACAGAAAGATTCCCTGAGCTGCTTTCTTTTAGTGCTATATGACTCCTTCTAAGCAGAGCTTTCTGAGCATGGCTTTATGGAAAGCAGAGGTGAACTCAAAACGCCAGATGTTAAACACACCAGAATCACATTTTTTCCCCTTTCCAGATGATTTGCAGAGTCGTCCTTAGAGGAGAACGATTTCTACAGAGAAAAATACTAATAGATTGATCTATGAGCAGCAGGCAACAATATTATCCTCTTAGACAGCAAAACATCCATCAATTGACAATGAAAAGATTCTGGATAAAAGAATTCTGGATAAAAACAGAGCCTTGGAGTCCTAGTGGATGATCGCTTAAACATAAGCCAGCAGTGTTCAATGGCAGCCAAAAAAGCGAATACAATCCTTGGTTGTTTAAACAGAGGCATAGAATCAAAATCACGTGAAGTGTTAGTACCGCTTTATAAAACCTTACTAAGACCACACCTGGAATACCGCATCCTGTTTTGGTCACCATATTACAAAAAAAAGATGTTGAGACTTTGAAAAAAGTCCAGAAAAGAGCAACTAAGATAATTAAAGGCCTGGAGGCTAAAAGATATGAAGAAAGGTTGCATGAATTGGGTATGTCTAGTCTAGTGAAGAGAAGGACTAGGGGTGACATGATAGTAGTCTTCAAGTATTTGAGAGGCTGCCACAAAGAAGAGGAGGTCAAATTATTTTCCAAAGCACCTGAAGGCAGGACAAGAAGCAATGGATGGAAACTAATCAAGGAGAGAAGCAACCTGGAACTAAGGAGAAATTTTCTGACAGTGAGGACAGCTTGCCTTCAGAAGTTGTGACGGCTTCATCAATGGAGGTTTTTAAGATGAGACTGGACAGCCACTTGTCTGGAATGGTATCTGGTCTCCTGCTTGAGCAGGGGGTTGGACTAGAAGACCTCCAAAGTCCCTTCCAACTCTATTCAATTTTATTCTATCCCTAGGTCCATAAACATCTCATGATGTTTCATATCTGGCTTCCATCTTCTCCAGACTCAGTAATACTCAATCAGTTGCCCTGTTCAGACATCAAAGATAAAGATCCCCTCACACATATATGCTAGTCATTCCCGACTCTAGGGGGCGGTGCTCATCTCCGTTTCATAGCCAAAGAGCCAGTGCTGTCCAAAGACGTCTCCGTGGTCATGTGGCCGGCATGACTCAATGCCAAAGGCGCATGGAACGCTGTTCCCTTCCCACCAAAATGGTCCCTATTTTTCTACTTGCATTTTTTACGTGCTTTCGAACTGCTAGGTTGGCAGAAGCTGGGACAAGTCACGGGAGCTCACCCCGTTATGCGGCACTCGGGATTCGAACCGCCGAACTGCCGACCTTTCGATCGACAAGCTCAGCGTCTTAGCCATTGAGCCATCATGTCCCTCTTGAGCCACCGCATCCCTCTTCGGATATTAGGCAAGATAAAGTGGTATAGAGCTGGCCACAGTGAAGTCTCAAGAAGACTCATATTTGAGTGACGCTTCTATTAAGAATTTTGAAGCAAGGTCTTTAGGTTGAAATAAATCCAGGTCAAGTAGTTTCAGACCGCCTTGAAAAGATTTATTTTTTTTCCAACGATGTGCTAATGCAGCTGTGAACATGGACATTACTTTTCCCCCCTTCCCATTCCCCCACCCTTAGTTTAGTTGGCTTAAGACACTCAACAGCTGCTGTTTGCTAGAGAGCAGTTCTTGCGGGTTTAAAAATTGATGCTGCCGTGCAGATGTGTTCATGGCTCAGGAATCAAATGACCCCACCAATATGCCAAGCAGGCCATTGGTTTTGGACTCCTACAATTCCAGATGCAAAAAGCCGGCATTTGACACTTGAATATGAGCCAGCATACCACTGCCAAAAAAAGCTAATACACTCCTGGCTTGTATAAACAGAGGCATAGAACCAAGATCACGCGAAGGAGTATTAGTACCGCTTTATAAATCCCAAGTAAGGGCCGAGGTGGCGCAGTGGTTAGAGTGCAGTACTGCAGCTACTTCAGCTGACTGCTAGCTCAGCAGGTCAGCGGATCAAATCTCACCAGCTCAAGGTTGACTCAGCCTTCCATCCTTCCGAGGGGGGTAAAATGAGGACCCAGATTGTTGGGGGCAATAGGCTATTTAGTATACTGTTGATTGTTGTAAACCGCCCAGAGTCCTCGGAGAGTGGGCGGCATAGAAATATGATTAATAAAAAATTAATTAAAAGAAAGTAAGACCACACCTGGAATACTGCAACCAATTTTGGCCACCATACTACAAACAGGATGTTGGGACTTTGGGAAAAGTAGAGATAAGGGCAACTAAGGTGATCAAAGGCCTGGAGACTAAGGCATATGAATATGCAGGATTTGGGTTTGGCTAGTCCAGACCACTCAACACTCAAAGAGCCATTTGGACCGGTTTCCCACAGAAAAGAAAACACCATCCTGTTAGAGCTGAAGAAGCTTCTTGGTTGAGAAGCGAAATGTCTTCAAATGAAAAACCAGAAAGTCCAGTTGCCTCTTGGGGGGGGGGGGGGAGCATCTTTGGGATTTCCATCACCAGAGTTTTGCCTCTGAGGCAAAGTTGTAGAAGCGGTTTCATTTTAACCACAGGATTCAGGGTTTTTTAAAAAAATAAACAAAACACAAAATTTCTTGTCTATATATCTTTATCTAGATAAAGCAGAACCAAAACTACTTTGGTCAAGTATTCTGAAGGAATTGGCAGCCCCATAATTTTGGAACTACTGAATCATATTTTTCAAAGATCCTGGGCCAGTTAGATGGTGAAGGACTCCAATCTTAGTTCTTAAAGACTAATCAAAAATTTTACACCTGAACACTGGTGTGGCTTCTTTTCATATGTCCCAAACTTATTTTAATACAAGGTTAGTATAAATTGCATCTCCATCTCTGTCTCTCTGTCTCTCTGTCTCTGTCTCTGTCTCTCTCTCTCTCTCTCTCTCTCTCTCTCATCTGTCTGTCTGTCTGTCTGTCTGTCTCTCTATGTCTTTATGTCTCTCTCTCTCTTTCTCTCTGTCTCTGTCTCTCTCTCTATGTCTATGTCTCTCTCTCCCCTCTGTCTCTCTCTCCCCCTGTCTCTGTTTCTCTGTGTGTGTGTGTGTCTCTCTGTCTCTGTCTCTCTCTGTCTCTCTCTCTGTCTCTCTCTCTGTCTCTCTCTCTCTGTCTGTCTCTGTGTCTCTGTGTCTCCCTCTGTCTCTGTGTCTGTTTCTCTGTCTCTCTGTTTCTATCTCTCTCTCTTTCTCTCTCTCCCCCCTCTCTCTCTGTGTCTCTCTCCGTGTCTCTCTGTGTCTCTGTCTCTGTGTCTCTCCCTCTGTCTCCCTCTCTCTTTATGTGTTTGTGTGTGTGTATGTACCGCAACCAGAAGAAGCAACAAAGTACAACCTAATGCACAGCAATTGTACTGAAATCAGAAAAAAATATAGAATGAAGTGAGCCATATTTGTAGAAACTAAAAGAATCTCCACAGAATGTTAATTTAGAAAAGACTCATTAACATGCTATTAAATGTAACCACACAAGCCATCCATCGTTCCGTCTTCTCCGTTTTAGTACAAGGCGTTATTTCAATGTGTGTTTATAAAATGTGCTTAGATTTTTTAATTCTGTATCATTCCAGTGCACTGGAGTATTAAAGGCAGATAAAAGCAAGATAATCTATCAATATTAATTACAGTTTCAAAAGTTCACTTTGTAAGGAGTGTAATTAATTAACTTTCTTTCAAAAATCAAATACAATGAGTGAAAAGGGAAGGCAGAATATCCAGCTTTGTATTTGTTTTACAATAATAATTTTTGGTCTTGAGGTAAATCATCTTGTTATTAAATTCTCCATCCTGTTGTTGTATGGTAAGGACTACTATAATTTCGACTTTTGCTTTCTGGTAAAAATAATTTCTGCGGTCGTTGAAAATGCAGCATTGCCACCAGCTGGGAAATACATGAACTGCACCAGATCTTGCCACCTGTCAGCCCAATAGCTAAACAAAACCGCTGAATTCACCTGTTCTTTTTTTAAAAAAATCCAAAATACCTATTTTCACTTGAAGAATATGCCTTCAAATGATGAGGCACGGAGGTGAATTGATTTCGACCTTCAACTGAAGAATCCTTTAAGGTTTTCCAGTCTCTGTTCTCCAAATGTATGAAGTGAAAACTATAAAAAGTCACTCGGTTAAAAACAAAATTTCTGAGGAATGGGTACAGATAGTCCTCGACTTAGAACAGTTTGTTTAATAACCGTTCAAAGTTACAACGGCACTGAAAAAGTGACTTATGACCATTTTTCACACTTATGACTGTTTTTCGGCCCATTTTCCACCTGGTTTTGTGAAAAACAAGGCACCCAGAGAGTTTGGGAGGCCTGCAGAGTGCTCCTGGGAGCTGGGGAGGGCAAAAATGCCCCGATTTTTGCAAAAATTGGGTGAAAAACACGCCTGTTTTCGCAAAAATGGAATGAGCAATGGCTTCGGGAGACCAAAAACAGCTGTTTTCATTGTATAAGACGCATCAACATTTCCACCCTCTTTTAAGGGGCGGAAAAAGGTGCATCTTATACTCCAAAAAATATGGTACATTTTGAGCTCGATTGTGGTCATAAGTTGAGGACTGCCTGCCAACTGCAACGGCATCCTCTGGAAATGTTTCAGGTGTTTACTCTTTAGGATGTCCTTGGAAACTTGGGCAGTTCACAGATTTTACCTGTTGGAATGTTTTTGTGGACATTCATTGTTCTGGTTTTTTATTATTCTTATTCTTGATTGTCGCTATTTTTTTTTTTAATGTTAAATGCCATCTAGAATCTGGTGGAGCTGAATGAACTCATCCGAATTCCGAATTCTGCTTTCTCTATGACTTATTCGGGACTCGGCCTTTTGCATGTACAAAAGGTGATGAGGAATCCCAGGAACATCACAGAACCAAGAGATATGAGCACGATTTGGGAGATGTTCAGGAGCTTGATCTTGTTGGTCACTTTTGATCGGAAAAGTTCTGCTTTCTCATCGCTGATTATAGCCGTCTAGAGAAAGGGAGGGAGGGAGGGAATAATTCAGCATCATTCCAGCAGAAGAATTACTGCCTCAATATTCAACAGTTGTAATGTTTTTTTCTCCACCCCAAAATAAGAGCTAACTTGCAATGTGCATAATTTTGCATAAAATGGGATGTGCAAGTGCAACCAGGATGATGAACATTTAAATCAGGGGACTGGAGGCTAAAACATATGAAGAACAGCTGCAGGAACTGGGTATGTCTAGTTTAATGAAAAGAAGGACTAGGGAAGACATGATAGCAGTCTTCCAATATCTCAGGGGCTGCCCCAAAGAAGAGGGAGTCAAGCTATTCTCCAAAGCACCTGAAGGCAGGACAAGAAACAACGGATGGAAACTAATCAAGGAGAGAAGCAACTTAGAACTAAGGAGGAATTTCCTGACAGCGAGGACAATTAACCAGTGGAACAACTTGCCTGCAGAAGTTATGAACGCTCCAACACTGGAAGTTTTTAAGAAGATGTTGGATAACCATTTGTCTGAAGGGGTGTAGGGTTTCCTGTCTAAGTAGGGGGTTGGACTAAAAGACCTCCAAGGTCCCTTCCAACTCTGTTATTCTATTCTATCCCAGCCAGGAGTGGGATTGGGGGTTCTCTGAACTGCACAGAATCATATCGTGTTTCCCCGAAAATAAGACCCTGTCTTATATTTTTTTAACCCCGAAATAAGTGATTGGTCTTATTTTCGGGGACGTCTTATTATTTTGGGGCATGTTGGAACAAGATGGGGGCTCCTCTTGCCATCTTACCTGATTTCCAGCTCTGCATTTAAATATTTTCGGGGAGGGTTTATTTTCAGGGGGAGGATTATTTTAGAGCGTGCGCTCGAAAGCCCGACCGGGCTTATTATCAAGGGATGTCTTATTTTCAGGGAAACAGAGTAGCTAGAGGTTCTCCTGAGCTCCTGCAAACCCCCAGCAGCCCACCTCTGGAAGGATGGCAACAATATGGAGAAAGAAACCCACGAACCTCATTCATCCACAAAATAGGAAAGATAAAGTGATGCTTGACGTTTTGCAGCGCTCTGCAGGAATCAAAAATAAGAAAACAACATGAGAAGATTAGTTTAGGCCTGCTGTCTTCTGAGAATGCAAAAAATAAAAATGGCTGCAGCCAATTCGTTTTGAGTTCCATACTATTTTTCTCGGAGCCCGATCGACATTGCTTGGTGGAAGGAATGCCTGTTTTACTTGGTTCTTTCTCCAACGGTCACCGGGTTGGAAATGTTCACATTTATTTATCTATCTATCTATCTATCTATCTATCTATCTATCTATTTACAAACAAAGTATTTATTCACATACAGATCGCGACGGGAGCTTTACACAATATATTAACTTCAGACAAAATATACAAATAAAATATAAAAACAACACTAACCTTATCTTCTTTTTATTCTATTATTCAACCAAGTATACCGTTGGTTCCAGCATTGAAAATATGCGGAATCCTTTTGATCTCTCAAAATTTTGGTTAACCTGTCAGCTTCCGCATATTCAATATTTTTTCCCAAAATCAATATTCACATTTACTTAGATCTTTGAGCAAAAAGGCTAATGGCATTTTCCAAAATAGGCAAAATACGGCAAGGAGATCTCTCTTTTTTTTGGTGGGCAAGCACACATATTTTTGGAAGGATGGAAGAGGTCAACAAAGCAGATAAGGCCTTATCTATAATAATAATAATAATTCTTATTCTTATTCTTATTATTTATTAAATTTATATACCGCCCTACTCCCAAAGGACTCAGGGCAGTGTACAGCCAAGATAAAATACATATAGTACAAACATTAAAAACATTTAAAATATATTAAATATCATGGCCCGAAAACAATGTAAAACACCGCAATTTAAAAAACCCAGTTTAAAATTTAAAACAATTTAAAAAGAGGTTAGGCCAGGCCAGCCTGCTGGAAAAGGAATGTTTTAAGGGCACGGCGGAAAGCGCGCAGATCCGGGATCCTATAATGTAGATGGAAGTGTCTCAGACGATTGTGATTGGTTGATATCTTATTTTTTTTCCCCCACTGATTTTAAAGCCTATACCCAACCGTTGTCCATCTGTCCTAACACAGTTTTTTTTTAGAAGAGGCTTCCAGGAGATCGGAAGGCCAAAGCTGACTTATACCCATGATGATGAACCTATGGCATGCATGCCACACGCAGAGCCCTCTCTGCAGGAATTCCAGTTGTCACTTCAGCCCAGCTCTACCACGCATGTGTGCATGCCTCCTGCCAGACAGGTCTTTGGGTCTCTGCCGTGCATGCGTAGGGGTGGGGCGCATGTATGGGGGGAATTCACATTGCATTTTGGGTTTTTTTGCGCATGCATGCGCCCGCACCCCGCTTTGGCCCGGAAAGCCTCCTGCATTAACCTGGATGCCAAAAATTGGTGAAGGGGGTAAGGGGCGCATGCACGGAGAACGGGGGCACATGCATGCGTGGGGTGCAAAGCAGGGGTGAAATCTGAAATTTGTTACAACCGGTTCTGTGGGCGTGGCTTGGTGGTGGTGGTGGGGGTAATGTGACTGGGTGGGCGTGGCCAACTTTTTTACTTTTTTTTTTACTTTTAAAAGCATTTTTTTTCTACAACTTCTTCGACCGAAAAGGTTGCAGGGGAAAAAAATGCTTTTAGAAGCCTCTGACGATCAGGCAACTCAGCTGGGATCGTCAGAGGCTTTTAAAGGCATTTTTTCCCCCCCCTACAGCCTCTTCAGCCAAAAAATGCTTTTAAAACCCTCTGACATTCCCACCTGAACCACGCGATCATCAGAGGCTTTTTTTTTTTAACTTTTAAAAGCATTTTTTCGGCCGAAGAGGTTGCAGGAAAAATGCTTTTAAAAGTAAAAAAAAAAAAAACCAGTCTCTGATGATCGCGCGGCTCAGCTGGGCATGTGGGGGGAGGGGAGACGCTGGGATTTTTGCTACCGGTTCTCCGAACCACCCGCCACCATCGCTACCAGATCGGGCGATCCAGTCCGAACCGGGAACATTTCACCCCTGGTGCAAGGCACATGCACAGGGGGTCCTCGCATTGCATTTTGGGATTTCACGCACGCATGCACGCTTTGGGCACTCAGCACCAATAAGATTAACCATCACTGACCTATACATATAAAGGGGGCGGAGCTTCAGTGAGGAAGTCAGGCCTGACATTTTGCAGATTTTTGACCCCTCCTGAGATGCTGTTGCTCATAAACCAGTTCTTTTAATAAGCATAACAAACAATCCACTTTTTTCCCCAGTAGAAAAGAAATAACAGTCAAGACTTACATGATTTCTAAGTTCTGTTTCACCAATATATTAATCTGCAACCTTTTGGCAAAGTGCAAGGTAAATCCTGTGGTCTAAAACAAAACAAGTACAGTGAATTTTGCGGCTGGGGGAGGGAATATTCAAACGTTAGTGGCATCAAATAGAAAAATAATGTATTCAGATGCTGAGTTTGGATGGGTTTTACCCAGGGGTGGGGCTGCTGGAGGTTCGTAGGGGTTCGGGAGAACCTCTAAGCTAAGATTCTGTGCAGTTCGGAGAACCCCCAAATCCCACTCCTGGCTGGCCCCGCCCACCCGACCCCTCCCAGGAGTCCCCACATGGCCCGTTTTGGATGCAGGTAAGTGCAGGGCGTGTGTGGAGGCTCAAGGAGGGTGAAAAATGGACCTACCAGAAGTTTGAAAAGGCCAGAAACGGGCCCATTTCCAGCCTCCAGAGGGCCTCCAGAGCCTGGGGAGGCCGTTTTCACCCTCCCAGATGCTCGAGGAAAGACTCCAGAGCCCGAGGAGGGCAAAAAAGCCGCCGCCACCATGGGGCAGGAGGCTGACTGGGCCACGCCCACCATGGCCACGCCCACCCAGCAACCGGGTGGAGAACCCCTTGCTAAAATTTTTGAAGCCACCCCTGGTTATACCAACATTGGACATGATTGATTCCCAATCGCCAGGAAAGAAAGCCTTAGCTACCTTCCTTGTTTCAGGGATGTGATTGCAATCAAATTGATCTTCGCTTTTAAGGTCACTGCTACACTTGTGCTTAGAATAAGCAGCAACCTGAACCCTTCCTGAAGTACAGGATGATGGGACCTTGAAAATCTTTATATCTATATATCTATATGTCTATATGTCTATATCTCTAACTCTATCTCTCTATCTCTATCTCTACCTCTACCTCTACATCTACATTTATTTATCTATCTATCTATCTATCTATCTATCTATCTATCTATCTATCTATGTATCTATCTATCTATCTATCTATCTATCTATCTATCTATCTATCTATCTATCTGATAATTTTTATTCAACATTTACATCTTTAACATCCTTGTTACATTTTTTCAGCTTTCCGATACCGGCATCTTTTGATAATGTCTCTTACCAACTATATACACATACATTTTATATATTACTTACTAATTTCTATATTCACTACAATTTATACCTGTCTATTACACAATAACTATTTCGTTCTTCTATAATATCTTCTCTTAGGTTTATACATTTATACATTAATTTCGGATTGTTTCTCCAATCAGTTATACCCGTGATGGCGAAAGTATGGCACACGTGCCACAGGTGGCACGCGTAGCCATATCGGTGGGCACGTGAGCTCAGCTCTGGTGCATATGCGCATACCGGCCAACTGATTTTTGGCCCTTCTGGGCCCACTGGAAGTTGGCAAACAGGCCATTTCTGGCTTCCGGAGGGCCTCCGGGGGAGGAGGCTGTTTTCGCCCTCCCCAGACTCCTAGAAAGGCTCTGGAGGCTGGGAAAGCAAAAAACAGGCTAACCGTGCCATCATGTGCCAGTAGCGGGGGAAGGGAGGGTCGCACACGCATGCGCAGGGCAGGGTGCATAAAATTATAACGCTAACGCTAACGCTAACGCTAACACACACACCCTGCTCCTGGCACACGATGGCAAAAAGGTTAGCCATCACTGAGTTATACCATCTATTCCATGTCTCGTAATAAATCGTTTCCTCTCGGTCTTTTAATTCCATTGTTAATTTAACTGCTTCTGCACATTCTAGCACCTTTTTTTATGATCATCGTATTTGATGGAGCAAATCTTTGTTTCCCATTTTGTGCAAATGAAATTCTGGCAGCCGTAATTATGTGAAGTATAAGGTAATAAATTTCTTTCCTAATCTTCTCTTTTATAATGCCCAATAAAAATAATTTGGGTTTCATAGCAATTTTTCCCCCTGTCATTTCCTCTAACCATTTTTGGATCTTTAACCAATATTTATTTATTTATTTATTTATTTATTTATTTTTATTTATTTGTTTATTATTGTGATTTATATGCCGCCTTTCTCCCTGGGGACTCAAGGCAGCTCACAAAATGACAACTTCAATACAAATCACAGTAAAAAATTAAAATCAGCAACCCAATTAAAACAGTTTAAAATTATAACAGTGTACCCCCAATGAATCAGTTTAGGTTTTTTTTTTTTTTTAAAAAATGATTTATATGCCGCCTTTCTCCGGAGACTCAGGGCGGCTTACAGTGCGTTAAGCAATAGCCTTCATACTTTTATACAAAGTCAGCTTATTGCCCTCACACTCTGGATCCTCATTTCACCTACTTTAGAAAGGATGGAAGGCTGAGTCAACCTTGAGCCTGGTAGGATTTGAACTTGCAGTAATTGCAAGCAGCTGATCTTAATAACAGTGAATTAGTCCACTGCGCCACCAGGACTAGTTGGCAAAAGAGCCACGTCTTCAGCTCACGACAGAAGGAAAGAAGGTCAGGGACTGTCCTGAGCTCAGTGGGCAATCCATTCCAGAGGGTCGGGGCTCCACAGAGAACGTCCTCCTCCTGGGGGCCGTCAGCCGACATTGTTTGGCCGACAGCACCCTGAGGAGGCCGACTCTGTGAGAGCGCACGGGACGATGGGAGAGTGGCTGGAGATGGTCCTGCAAGAACCCCGGGCCTAAGCCAATATGCCTTTGCTTTGGTGCATGTCTACCACATGTGGAAATATGTCCCATTTTGATGATTGTATTTCCAGCAATTTGGTGCATTTTTGGGGGATACCTTGAAAATCTTCATCCCATCTGTGGACCGAATGAACCAGGAGCAAACTTTCCTCTTCAGTGAACAAACTCCAAAATTAACTTCCAGGGTCAAATTTCATGACAGAGAAGGCCTGGATATGGGTTTAATTTGCAGTCACTTACTGGTTCTACATCCAGAAAAGTTTTGTGTTCTTCCTCATCTGGCTCCATTCCATCAACAAACTGAAAAAGTTTGCTACTCGCGTATAGGAAATGGGGCAACGTGATGTAGACTGGTTTGCCTATAGAAACAAAAGGGAAATGAAGACAATATACCAACTGTATCATGAAGTTCCATTCTAGTAGCAAAGATCCTGGAGATGATCTTTGGGACAGCAGCAGACCACTGTTGACCTTATTCACCAAGTATGAGTGCTAGTAAGCTTGGCAGATTGGACAACATCCAAATCAAAACTTCAAACTGCATTACTCACATTCAGGAAATGGTTGCAGTGGCCTTTCCTCAACCTACAGCTATGTCACAATAACTGGAAGGGTAAGTCATAAGGAATAGAATCTTTACATAGAATATCAGAGTTGGAAGGGACCTTGGAGGTCTTCTAGTCCAACCTCCTGCTCAGGCAGGAAAGCCTACACCACTTCAGACAAATGGATATCCAACATCTTCTTAAGAACTTCCAGCGTTGGAGCATTCACAACTTCTGGAGGCCAGTCGTTCCACTGATTAATTGTTCTAACTGTCTGGAAATTTCTCCTCAGTTCTAGGTTGCTTCTCTTCTTGATTAGTTTCCATACATTGCTTCTTGTCCTGCCTTCAGGTGCTTTGGAGAATAGCTTGACTCCCTCTTCTTTGGGGCAGCCCCTGAGATATTAGAAGACTGCTATCATGTCTCCCCTGATCCTTCTCTTCACTAGACTAGACACACCCAGTTCCTGCAATCATTCTTCATATGTTTTAGCCTCTAGTCCCCCAATCATCTTGGTTGCTCTTTTCTGCACTCTTTCTAGAGTTTCCACGTCTTTTTTTACATCGTGGCAATCAAAACTGGATGCAGGATTCCAAGTGTGGCCTTACCAAGGCATTATAAAGCGGGATTAACACTTCACGTTATCTTGATTCTATCCCTCTGTTGATGCAGCCTAGAACTGTGTTGGCTTTTTTGGCAGCTGCTGCACACTGATTAACAGATTAACAATTCCAGATTAGCAGGTCATCTAGTCCAACCCCTTACCCAAGCAGGGACCCTACATTTACCTCTACCTAGGATTGAACTCACGTCCTCCTGATTTTGAGGCAACAACTCCACCTCTAGGCCACAGCAGCTGGATCACTGCTGGCTCATGTTTTAATGATTGTCCACTAGGACTCCAAGATCCCCCTCACAGTGACTACTATTGAGCAAGGTACCACCTATACTGTACCTGTGCATTTGGTTTTTCTTGCCTAAATGTAGAACCTTCCTTTTTTCACCCTTGAATTTCATTTTCTTAGATAGCGCCCAATGTTCAAGTCTGCCAAGATCCTTCTGTATCTTAAGCCTATCTTCCGGAGTGTTGGCTATTCCTGCCAGCTTGGTGTCATCTGCAAATTTGAATAAAAGTTGTGTTGCTGGCCATGGGTTAACAAGGGCCAGGCTACACAGATAGGAGTGGTAACCATCTTGATTTTTGGACCACCGTGGAACAAAAGATAACCTAGCCTGTCAGAGATAAAAAGGCTCCTAATGGATACATTTTTCTCCTTTGCATCAGCTCCAATGGGCCATATGTGGCTATGTTGGGTGTGGATATAAACAGAAGAGTTCAGAAGACAGCTGACTGAGCATGCAATCCAAAGAGTCTAAAGTTTTGATTTTGATGCAGCCAAAAGTCACGAACGGTATAGCCAAGATAGGGCCCAGTGTTCCAGTCTGCCAAGATCCATCTGGATGTTGAACCTATCTTCTAGGGCAAGGGTGGGCAAATGTGGCTCTTTTACAACCTGTGGACTTCAACTCCCAGAATTCCTGAGACAGCTGTCTCAGGAATTCTGGGAGTTGAAGTCCACAGGTTGTAAAAGAGCCACATTTGCGCACCCCTGTTCTAGGGCAGTGATGGTTAACCTTTTTGGTACTGAGCACCCAACACACACATGTGAATACACATACATGTGCCCCAATCCCCAAAATGCAATGCAAGAGCCCCCCCACACACACACATGCACCCTGCCCCTCCCCCCCCCATTCATGCACTCCCCGCGCACTGTTTTGGCTTCCAAGTTGGTGCAGGAGGCTTTCCAGGCCCAAAATGGGGCACGGTGGAGCTTCACGTGGCACCCCCACACCCCATTTTCACTTCCAGGTTGGTGCAGGTGGCAGAAATGGAGTAGAAAGGTAGGGCACAATGGGGGGGGGAGATCGGGGAAGGCACAGGCAGCAGAAATGGAGGAGAAAAGTAGGGCATGCTGGGGGGAACAAGCAGAGGTCAGGGAAAGCCCACCCCTGCACATGCACAGCAGAGACCCAAAGACCAGCTGGCCACTGGGAGGCACGAGCGCACGGTGCTCATACCTGTGGCATGCGTGTCATAGGTTCACCATCATGGTTCTAGGGTGTTAGTTATTCCTGCCAGCTTAGAATCATCTGCAAATTTGGTAAGTTCCCCTTCTATTCCCTCATCTTAGTCGTTTATGAAGATATTGAAGAGTACTAGGCCTAAGATGGAACCTTGTGGTACCCCATTTCTTACTTCCCTCTATGTAGACCCATTAAGGACTACTCACTGAGTACAGTTTGTCAGCCAGTTACAAATCCATCTGGTGGATGATGCTATCTATCCCATTTTTTTGCTAGCTTACCAAGAAGTAGGTTGTGGTCTACTTTGTCGAATGCCTTGCGTGTAGGTATAAGATTCCAGCTTCTGATACAATTTCAGTTTGAATTAACCCTAGCCAATCCCTCCTCTTTTCTTACCTTCTTTGCAGGGGCCGAGATCCAGAATTCCATTTAATGTGCAGCTCTGACTCATCTCCAATTCGGTGCAGAAGCAAATATTGTCAGGATTGTTAACAGGTGATGCAAAAGTCGACGGAGGGATAATGAAGTGATAAAGTGGAATGCCTTTCACTGTCTTCTCGCTATCAAATGTGGCAGAGAATGACCTGTATCGTAAAAATAATATGAATCGTGATCATACGCCATGATAAAAAAAGAACCATCAATCTTGTCTATGGAAATTCTCAGCCCTCCAGGTCATGATTGTCCCAAAGGTGTTTTGTTTAAAAGCCAACTGGACTTTGTTTTTCCTTGAAATGTTTTGCTTCTCATCCTAGAAGCTTCTTCAGTTCTGCACAACTCTAGAACTGAAAAGTGAAAGATGAGAAGTGAAAGATTTCCAAAGAAAAATGAAGTCCAGTTGCCTTTTGAAAAAGCTCCTTTGGGATGTCCATCATTTTTCTAGTCATCAATCACATTCCTTCAAGAATCAGTCGATCACCTACACATCTTGGATCTCATTCCTTGATCAAACTGAGGGGATCTTCAATCAGATTACTCTCCACCATGGCACTGTGGTGAGGCAGGAGTGATAGGCATCTCACCCAGGCAGAAACAGAATTGACATCATTATTTTGTCCCAAAGGTGCTTTTTCTAGAGTCAACTGGACTTTCTGGTTTTTCTTTGAAGAGCTGAAGAAGCTTCTTTGGATGAGAAGCGAAACATCTTCAAAGAAAAACAAGGAAGTCCAGTTGCCTCTTGAAAAAGCACCTTTGGGACAATCATGACCTGAATGACTGAGAATCTCCACAGACATCATTATTTTGGGAGGCAGAAGTTCTAAAAAGCCATATTAAAAACAAAGCAATTAAATGCATTGTCAGCATTCCAGAACAACCCAACTCCAATGAAAAACTCTGAGACAGGCATCAGGGTCACCAGCCAATGACCCTGACTTCAGGTAATCTCCTTATCACAAGACCCATCACAAGACTCACAGATGACTCACAGATGATTCATCACAAGCTCCTCACTTGACACACCCACACCTAAGACCCTATAAACGGAACACCGATATCCCCTAAACTCCACTGAAGATGTTACCTAGCCTGGTAACAAAGCGGCGGCCCTCACTGTCAACTTTCCTCTTTTTTTTTTGGCTACAGTCGCCATTTTAGAAATGGCGCACACACATGGCACATACAAGCTCACAAAGGCCACGCAGCAAGAGTGCTGACTCAGGTCTACTGCCATTTTCTGGTGAAAAATATGGCTGAGATGCTCTTCAGAGCAGAGTGGATGTGGAGCAGGAGGCAGCAGGGGACAGCTGTGGGAACCACTGTGCGGTGAAGGGATAAACGCTGGCCAGTGGGGATGAGTGACAGGCCAAACTGGCGGGGAGAAGAGACTGTGGGCCGCTTGAAATTTGAACACAGGCCGCAATTGGTCCCCAGGCCAGACTTTGGACATGTCTGATTTACCTGCACATATCTGAGGAAAAGAATTGGAGCACTTCACTCTTGTTGAGAAAAGGATGGAACGATGCCGCATCTGTGGGTTACAATCAGAACAATCTTGTGAATTGTGAGCCTCGCAACCCGTACAAAAATCCTGCCTCTGAATTCAAAGCGCGACTGGATCTGACTGATTCCCTGTCCGTCCAACTCAGCTGTTCTATTGGATTATGAGAGGCCAAGGGAGGATGTTCAAAAATGAAAGAAATGAAGACTATTTTCATCTTTAGAACACTTTTCTGGAGTTGGCGCACCTAGGATCTGAAGGCAAATTTGGACCTATAAAGAGCTTCCAGGTTGAAGCATTTATCTAGCCATGGCTTAGGAGCAGCGGTCAGCTGCTACCGCTTCACCCCAGATAGGGCAAACTGGTAGGGGTGGCAGCGGGAGGCTCCGCCCACCCACCCGGATGTCTCTGCACATGCGCTGAAGTGTTGCGTGCGCAAGCGAATTGGTAGCGACGGGATTTGAAACCCACTACTTCTTAGGAGGCTACCTAAGATTGTGAAGTTTCTTTTAACCTTAACAATGAACATTGATGGAGCAAGAGACCAAAATAGTGCATTTTTTTTTAAAAAAAAAAATGTGGGGCAGTAGGAAGCATAATAATTGTCAAAGCAATACACTAACAGTGAACAAGCTTAACATTCCTCAGATAGATGTCCTAGCTCTAAATTTTGGGGTTGTATGGTTGTTCTTGGTCGCCATTTAGAAAAAAACTTGTTAGTGCATCTGCTGGAAGCCACGATGAGACCAAATTAAGACATTTGAATGGTGAAGCCATCACACAAATCCCATCCATACGTACTTGGACTCCAGCATCCTACACAAAACACAGTTTTTGTCCCCTTTCTAGATCCCTAAAGTTTCTTAATAATTTAGCCAGCTAGGTATTAATTAATTAATTAATTAATTAATTAATTATTCATTTATTCATTTATTCATTTATTCATTTATTCATTTATTCATTTATTCGTTTATTCATTTATTCATTTATTCATTCATTTATTTATTTATTTATTTATTTATTTATTTATTTATTTATTTATTTATTTGACAAGTTTTGTTGGTGTTTTCCCCCCCAATATACACCCACATATTTTTTGAAATAAGAGTATTGACCATATCATATTGTATCATATATCATTCATCCTATCCAAATATATTTTACTTAGTTTCTGCCAAAGTATTCTTTTTTCCATATTTGTTAATTTTTCTATTCTTATTTTTCTAAACCGTATCTTCCCTCCCCCTCGAATTCCATTTTTTCTATTCTTAATCGTATGCGTTCTCCTTAATTTTATTTTTTTATTAATTCAATCTTTATCTTAATATATTTAAACATTTTCGGGGGATGACTTTCTTCCATTTCATCTTTCTTTGTTTTACAGCACTCTTTCTTCTCTTTCTCTTCCTCTCCCGCCCTTCTTTTGTCCTTCCTACCTTCTTCTTCCCTCCTCTCCTATTCCTTCTCTATTTCCCCTTCCTTTCTCCCCCTCCTCATTTCCTCCCCAGCTAGGTATTATTTATGTAAAGACTCATAAATAATACCTACCTGGTGGCGTGGCAGACTAAAGCACTGTAATTAACATTCAGCTGCCTGCAATTACTGCAAGTTCGAATCTCACCAGGCTCGAGATTGACTCAGCCTTCCATCCTTTCTAAGGTGGGTAAAATGAGGACCCAGATTGTGGGGGCAATAAGCTGACTTTGTATAAATATACAAAAGTATGAAGGCTATTGCTTAACGCCTTGTAAGCCGCCCTGAGTCTCCGGAGAAGGGCGACATATAAATCAAAATTTAAAAATAAAAATAAAAAAATGCTTCTCGTCCTGTTCTTTTTTGGGGGATCTGATTGATTGATTGATTCATTGATTGATTGATTGGTTTGATTTATATGCCGCTCTTCTCTGGAGACTCAGGGTGGCTTACAAGGCGTTAAGCAATAGCCTTCATACTTTTGTATATACCTGCTTTTAGCCCTCCACTAAGCAGATTTCTTTTTTATACAAGTCAGCTTATTGCCCCCACAATCCGGGTCCTCATTTTACCTACTTCGGAAGGATGGAAGGCTGAGTCAACCTTGAGCCTGGTGAGAATTGAACTCGCAGTAATTTCAGGCAGCTGGCAGCTAAGTGCTACTTTAACAGCACTTTAGTCTGCTGCGCCACCAAGGCACCTTATCTTACCAAATAGGCTTCAGTTCCAACCTTGAATATTTTAATGCATGCCAAAATGTGTGCGGTGTGTTCTACCCAGAAATACACATTCAATATCGTTCCTTTGACACACTTACCAGTGCCATTCACAAAACCACAATAACTTTTCCAGTATTCAACAGTCCTTAAAAAAAGAAAAGAAAAAGAATATGCAGGTCAGAGGATGCCATGCAGTTTTCTTAGCTAAACATTTGTCTTCTGAATCTAAGGAAAGTGTGGGAATTCAAGGGCAGGGTGCATATTCTGTTCTCAAGGTCTTTTATAATCATACTAGCTGGACGCCCATGGTTTGCTACGAAACTAGGGAAGTAGAATGTCCCAGCCCGCAGGCCAGATGAGTTATGCACTGGCCACGCCCACGCCCGGTTTAGCGAAGGGGTAGCATCAGAGTGTATTAATATAAGGCAACTAGCAGTTGGAACAGAGTTCTTTTCAGGTGGGGAGGGGGAGTAGAACATCTAACTCCTTAGCATCAGAGTGTGTTAATATAAGGCAACTGGAAGTTGGAACAGAGTTCTTTTCAGGTGGGGAGGGGGAGTAGAACGTCTAACTCCTTAGCACCAGAACGTGTGAATATAATACTGTTTATGAAATAATAATAATGATCTGTTGGTCATTTTAAAACATCCTTTTTTAGTGAGTACCTAGAAGCCAAGAGGAACATACATGCCAAATTTCACATTTGTAGGCTTTACCATTCTGGAGATTTCGTGATGAGTGAGTGGTATTTGGCTAATATATCTATAGATTCCGTACAAGAAGGAGTTGGAAAAAAATAAGCATTTATGTTAGGATAGGAGGGACATATAAGGAATGTATAAAGGCAATACCAGGATAGTATTTGTATACCAAACATAAATCTGATTGATTAAAGTCACATGACTCTCTTAAGTGGACTGGAGGCTAAAACATATGAAGAACAGTTGCAGGAACTGGGTATGTTTAGTTTAATGAAAAGAAGGACCAGGGGAGACATGATAGCAGTCTTCCAATATCTGAGGGGTTGCCACAAAGAAGAGGGGGTCAACCTATTCTCCAAAGCACCTGAGGGCAGGACAAGAAGCAATGGGTGGAAACTGATCAAGGAGAGAACCAACCTAGAACTAAGGAGAAATTTCCCAAAACGAAACATCTCGCTAAACTGAATTGTTGTAAAGTTTGAAAAAAAAAGTAAATAAATATAGCTGTATCTTCCCAAATGTGGTATACCTGTTGTTTTTATAACTCTGTATAATTCCCACCTTCTTTATATCATCTTTCCCGCTGTAAATTCGGTAAGGGCCGTCAAATGTTTCGTTGTACTTGAATGAGATTAAGAGAGAGAACAGGAATTATTTTTTTCACCTTGTTTATCACGATGAACTTTTCAGTGTTTAAAAATCAGCTGTCCAAAATCTAAATGATGTCTAAAATTCTCAATTTTCTGTTTTCAGCAGGCGTTTTCCCCATCCCGACCCCACCCCGGTACTTAGGACATGAAGATCTTAACTTTTAAAGTAGGGTTTGGCAAAAATTCAAACAAAGAAATAGTTCAGGGGGAACAAAAATATTTTAAGATATTTTAGACAAAGTATTCATGTCTTTTAAAAGTAAGCCAACCTAATATAAGGTAAACTCCCAGGAATCTCTACATGATGACATGGAATTGACCAATATTTTAACTTGCCTTGTCTGCAGATAGTTTATGGACACTGATGGTAATATTTCTACCTCCTTGATATTTATGGAGATTCTCCATCATCTGGGTCATGGTTGTCCCAAAGGTGCTTTTTAAGAGGCGACTGGACTTTCTGTTTTTTCTTTGAAGACATTTCACTCCTCAACCAAGAAGCCTCTTCAGCTCTGACTGGATGGTGGGGAACTGAAGGATTTATATTCCTTGCAGAGAGCTGGTCATTTGCATCCTTTCAGAGAGTCATCAAGGCCACTTGGGGGTCTGTCTGTGTCCTCAGGGTCACCTGAGTAGTGCAAACGGGTATGGAGCCTTCTTAGAACTATTGAAAGGACTGTGTTGTAGATTGGAGGTAGATGATGTTGTATCCCTTGTCAGCCCCACTTCACCGGGGCTACCATTCTGGCGGGGATGAAGGCAAACAGATCACACCGCTCCACATTTCAGCCCGGGAGGTCTACCCTTATCGCCGCCTGCTTCTTACTGATGACGGCGGGTGGATCCCTCTGCTGCCCACTGATCCCAAGACCTCCATTTCTTCTGGCAGCACCAGACGTGTTACCGCCCATCAGCTGAGAGGTGCATGGTACGATACCTGCACAGACGCCGCATTGGCCGTAGTAGCCAGCATTAATCGGGGCTTACCGAATGTCTCCCCAGCACAATGGACCCGGACTGATTATGGATCTTATTACTAACCCACCCACCTTATTACTAAACCCGGGGTGCAATTGGAACTCTCCAATCGATGATAGGGTTGGGGTGGAGTTAAAGGGTGGATGAGTGGGGCGGGGCGGGATGGGTTTAAAACGGTGGTGGGAGCACGGTAGGTTAGAGCTGACAATATTTCATTGAAACTGCACTCGGTGATTGTTAAAGCGTGCAACAACCTCCACCCTGTTGTCTGGTGTTTCCTTTCCTTTCCCGTCCTGCTTCGGAATCTGACATCCCTCCTTCTCTCTTGAGAGAGGGCTGTTCGATTTTGACATAGGTGGTTCTTTCAAACCAGTGGTCCTCTCTGTCCAAAATATGGACTTTGCTGTCTTCAAAAGAGTGGTCTTTGTCTTTTAAGTACAGATGGACTGCTGAATCTTTTCCTGATGGGTTTGTTCTCCTACGTTCTATCATGTGTTTGTGAAGTGGCTGTTTTGTTTCTCCGTTGTATAGATCTGCACATGTCTCACTGCATTGTACTGCGTGGAGTAAAAATCCTTCCATTCCCCACCATCCAGTCAGAGCTGAAGAAGCTTCTTGGGATGAGAAGCGAAATGTCTTCAAAAGAAAAACAAGAAAGTCCAGTTGCCTCTTGAAAAAGCACCTTTAGGACATCTTTGATAATTACTGAACTTCCTTGTTTTTCTTTTGGAGACGTTTTCACTTCTCATTATCAACTGTCGCACTTTCTTTCCTCCTGCCTTTGAATTAGCATCGTCACTTTTGCAATATTTACCATTTTTAATGTCGCCTTCTGAGTGGTGATCAACCCAAAATTGCCATGGCTTTCATTTCTAATCCACCTCCCCATTATTCATGCACATGGTCAAAAACAGTGTTGAAATTATGACGCAATCACAAGCCATAAAACTATCAAGATACAGACATCTATAGAATGATGGATCAGGGTAAATTTAAAACGTACATAAAATGTCTGCCTAAAAAAATCAGTTGCAGAAAAATGGAAGATTCGAAACCCAATACTTTCACTTCCGAAATAATGGTAATTAATTTAGATGTCCAAGCTCCCAAGGGAAAAAGTGAAAAAAAAATTCAAACACCCATAAAAGACACTTTTTTGGGGGGTCTTTTAATGACCCTGTAATCCCTTAAATTGGGGTGGAGTTGGGGCAACTGAATGGAACTGAGTGTTTACTGGCCGGATGCCCTTCCTGTTGCCAATGCAGAGTTTTCTTCAGCAGATATATTCTCAATGTGCCCAGAGAGAGAAATATCTGCCTCTACGTAGGACTGAACTCATAGCCTCCTGATTGTGAGGCGAGAGCTCCACCTCTAGGCAACTGCACCACTCACCCATAAAAGACACTTTTTGCAGACCAAAAATAACTTGTCTGCTGTGAAGTGACTCAAGAGACCTTGGAGACTCAGGGCGGCTTACAATGCGTTAAGCAATAGCCTTCATAATTTTGTATATTTATACAAAGTCAGCTTATTGCCCCCACAATCTGGGTCCTCATTTCACCTACCTTAGAAAGGATGGAAGGCTGAGTCAACCTTGAGCCTGGTGAGATTCGAACTTACAGTAATTGCAGACAGCTGGTGTTAATGACAATGCTTTTAGTCTGCTGCACCACCAGGACCTTTTTTGCCTATAAAGTAGATTTTTCCAGTTTGTTTCCCCCATCCACCTGCAATCCAGGACTGACCCTGCTTAGCTTTCTAGATCAGCTCTAGTCAGATAGGTACTATTACCCGATGAAAGGAAACAAGATAAGAAAATTCCAACTCTCATTTATTGCTATGATCTTTATTTCTAACATTCGATGGAATAGTTGATAGCAGCAATGCTTCTGTATCTACAATAAAAATCTGTTGACTTTTGATAAATCAAGAAGATAGAAATTATCATTCTGATTTCAACGACCTGAACTTTCTGAATTTTAAGCAGGTGTTTATTATATCAGCACAGATGCTGTTCTTAGATTCATTAATTTTCCCTTTGAGTTTATACTTACAGGATAGAATATGCCGACGACTTTATCAATGTTTGGAAATGGAAGTAATTTCAGGAGAGGATCTTCATAGCCCCAAAGTATTTCTTTCACGGTTCTCGTTTGGAGAAATTTGGATCCGGATCGTTTTATGAGCGCATTCAGGATTTGAGATACACCTGGATACAAAATAGTTGCCGTCTACGGGAAATGCAAATACGTTAACAAACTTAAAACTGGGATGAAAATGGGTGAAAACGTTTTGTAACAGGCTTGCATTAAATCTTACACGTGATCAAATCATAGAACATTTTCTAGTTTCAGTGCTTAATAAGTGCTAAGGAATTTGATTTAGGTCAATACGATAGACAAGCATCACCATTAAGTAATCAGTATTTTTGCAGTATTTTTGCATTTAGATAATCAGCATTCTTGCGTACCTTCACCATCATTTCTGACTGATACTTGCATAGGACATAGAAGATAAAATTAATTTTAAAAGCTTCTGGAATAAAATAATAATTTCTGGTTAAAATTCAGAAGGCGGGAAGAGAACACCAATAATAATGAAAGCCAGAAATATTTTGTTAGGTGTAAAACCAGAAAGTTATGACAAAGGGACTATATACTTAATGCTACATGTATCGACAGCAGCGAGAATTGTATTTGTACAATATTGGAAAAATGAGAATACCCCACCAGATGAAAACATAATCCGGAAAATATTGGAATGTGCAGAGATGGATAGATTGACATTGAAAATAAAAGATAAAGGAGATACAGAGTACCATTCAACGTGGAATAGGTTTTATCAATGGTTAGATACAAGAGGTAGAAGTTAGATGAAGAAAGGTTATTGTTATATGTAAGTAAAATATGAATGTTTTCTATAATTATAAGCATGCTAGCACAATTAATATGACCATAAACAAGTTAATGTAATTATAAATATAGTTGGAATTATTACATGTTTTATCGTTATTACTATCAGTATATCTATTATGGGTTTTTTTCCCCTCTGCTGTAAAATGAAATGCCCAGACAATACACTGCCTTCAAAATATTTATATATACAGTAGTGACCAAAATTGTGGAAACCTTTTGGGAAAAGTGTATTTTTGAGGTTTGATGGCTAATAACACCACTTTTGGGGGGGGAGTTTCAAGATAATCCTGTTCCACTGCTGAAATGGCCTGGGAATAGCTCAGACCTTCACCCAATTGAAAATCTATGGAGCCGACTAAAGAAACTGGTTAGTCAGAAGTGACCCAGCAATAAAACCCAGTTAATAGAAGCCATCCTTCAATCTCGGTTTCACCTGATAACAGCTGCAAAACTAAAAAATTTGGTTCATTCCATGGGACGACATTGTAAGGCCATCATTCATGCTAAAGATTGCCCAACGAAGTATTAACTGACGTGGTGATAATTTTTGTATATCTCATTTTTTCTACCTGTTTCACTTTTCTTCTTTATACTGTAACTGCTATTCTAATAGCAAATCCTTCCTAAAAGTTACTGCATTACATTCTTGATTAAATCATCTTTCCGTTGATATATAATTTAATGGTACTACTCTTAAAAAGTTAGCTAGTTTTAGAAAATACACTTTTCCCCAAAAAAATCCACAATTTTGGCCACTACTGTAAATGAAAAAACTTGACTTAAAAAAAATAAATAACGAAAGTCTAACATCACTTTGACTGCTAGATAATATTTTCATCATTTTGATGAAAAGTTAAGATAAAGAAATAATACCATAAGAATTAGACGGAGACGGATTTCCAAATTTTGCTGATCTACCTATCCTAGTCCCCTTTACTATCAACAAATTACCAAGAGGTGGTAATGCTGTATTTCTGGATCACCCAATTCATTCATCCCCAACACCCAAAAAAAATGGAATAAGAGAGAAGATCATTGCCGAATAAGGAGAATACCCAAGTTCAAATTTGTACTGATTTATTATTACAACAGTCAGATGAATCTTATGACAGAGCTTGCTTACCACAACAGCAAAGTTCACAGTCGTGATTTTGTCACTTTCCAACCCGTTGGACAGATCAGGTTGAAAAAGAACAATATTTTCCAGTTGGTAAGACAGGGTAGCATCATCGTGTTCGGTGATATTTTCTTTGGGTTTATATCGCATCCTTGAGGAAAAAAGAGATTCCATTTCAGTTATTCAATGCTGACAAAATCAGAAATAAGTAGAGTTGCCACCCACAAGACTACCAAAAATAAACAACAACAACAAAAAAATCATTGATGTGTTGGAAATGTGAGGCAGTGCCAGGGACTTTTTATCACATGTGGTGGGAATGCCAAAAAAAACCTACAAAATTTTGGCACCAGATAAAACAATGGTTAGAAGAGATATTAACGCAAAATATAGAATCGAAACCAGAATTATTTTTACTGGGTATCATAAAGGGCAACTACAACAAGGGTACAATATATCTAATGTTACATATTCTAACAGCGACAAGATTGGCTTTTGCACAAAAATGGAAAAATAAAGACACCCTGGTAGAAGAAGAAGTATTAGCTAAAATATTAACTTGTGCAGAAATGGACAGGTTGATTCTTAAAGATAAGAATGAAACAGAGTATTACAAAATCTGGTACATATTTTATTACTGGCTTGACTGGAGGAGGAATACTGGGATAAATGAGAATTGACGAGTTGAATGTTCAGAAGTTTTTATGTTAGTTTTCTGTGATAGAAAGGAACGAACTTGGTATTGATGTAAGCTTCACAGATGAAAGAATCTACATGTTTGAAATGGGATAAATAGTGTAAAACTTGTATAGAGATAAGGAATTGTATCAGGGGTGAAATCCAGCAGGTTCTGACAGGTTCTGGAGAACCGGTAGCGGAAATTTTGAATAGTTCGGAGAACCAGCAAATATCACCTCTGGCTGGCCCTAGAGTGGGGTGGGAATGGAAATTTTGCAATATCTTTCCCCTGCCATGCCCACCAAGCCACGCCCAAAGAACCGGTAAGGGAAAAAAATTGCATTTCACCCCTGAATTGTATCAATTGCAAGGTATAACGTGATGAAAATGTTTAAACCGGAGACATCACACGATGTCCAATGTTTTTAATTGGTATTATTAATAAAAAACTTTTTTTTAAAAAAGAAAAGAAATAAGTAGAGTTGCCACGCTCTTTGCCAGAGGACAAATAGATATTTGACCATCTAATGCTTTTCTTTGTTTTCCGGTCTTTCATCTCTACACACACACATACAACATACGCACATAAATACAACATGTATGGTAAGGCCACACTTGGAATCCTGCATCCAGTTTTGGGTGTTGAGGCTCTTGAAAGAGTGCGGAGAAGAGCAGCAAAGAGATTTGAGGGACTCAAGGATAAAACATATGAAGAATGGTTGTAGGAACTGCAGAGGTGGGTTTCAGCAGGTTCTGACCAGTTCTGGAGAACTGGTAGCAGAAATTTTGAGTAGTTTGGAGAACCGGTAGTAAAAATTCTGACTGGCCCCGCCCCCATCTATTCTCTGCCTCCCGAGTTCCAGCTGATTGGGAGGAAATGGTTTTGCATTAAATCGAGCTCCAGCCCCCACCCTGGTGTCCAACCCTGCACCCCTTATGCCGCTGCCCCCCGCCGGACCCGGCCTCGACCCTCGTGGGTTATCCCCCAGATCCACTCTGGTCGTCCCTAAACCCCTTAAAATTTTTGTTAAAAACACATTTAAAAAAACCCCTCAATCTCTTCTTTGCCACGTGCCATCTCTCAGGGTTCCAAAACCCATCATCAAGATAGACCCTTGATAGCATGGAGGGCCAGACCAAGAGAGGGGGGAATCTCACAGCACAAGAAGCTTGGCCGCTGAGTACATCAAAGGCCGCAAGGAATGAGGATGAAGACAAATCCCGACCGGGTTCCATGTGATGGTTTAAATGGTCCGGAGCAAAGACGACTGTTCAAAAATGCGTGGCTGGGCTCTCATGCTCTCTCATGCTCTCCCACAGCAAGAAGAAAACCATGCCATTTCGATAAAGTCAGGGGGCTGCCCCTCCAAGCCACCCTCTCATGGTGGCTAACAGTGGAGAGGGTGGCTTGGCCCTCCAGAAGTTGTGAATGCTCCAACACTGGAAATTTTTAAGAAGATGTTGGATAGCCATTTGTTTGAAGTGGTGTAGGGATTCCTGCCTAAACAGGGGGGTTGGACTAGAAGACCTCCAAGGTCCCTTCCAACTCTGTTATTCTATTCTATTCTATTCTATTCTATTCTATTCTATTCTATTCTA
>WNWU01000049.1:4358574-4369099 GCA_012654045.1 Ptyas mucosa
AGAAGAAGAAGAAGAAGAAGAAGAAGAAGAAGAAGAAGAAGAAGAAGTGTGTATTAGTATTACATTCTGTGCATGGATTTCATCTCAGTAAAGATTTAACTGTTAAATGAATTTCTTTCTCAAAGGCTGGACTCGTTGTTGGGGCTGCACTCTGCCTGCTCTTCATCTCTGTTTACACAGAATATCAGGGCCATCTTGCTAAACAAGAGAGGCAGAGAACAGGAAGAGAGAAAGAAAAGAAAAGGGGGGGGGGAGCCACTGTTCTCTTTTTGATGTTTAGCTGCAAAAGTAAGGAGAAGATAGATGCTTTGATGTTCACAAGTCCTATCCCTGCGTGGCTTCCAAAGCTCAGATGAATCGCTCCTTCAAATTGAATAAATGTCTACTGAGAAGCCCAGATGCTAGCAAGTAAGGGGAAGAGTGTCGGTCTCCACCATTTCCTAGGAAACTGAGAAGCCATGCCAGGAGACACGTTGGTGCTTGCCGTCCAGATCATATCCTCCATGGCCTTCAAAATCAGGAACTGAAAAGGGGAATCTTCCCCATCACTGAAGGCTGAATTGGCAAATTATGCAATTTTATAACAGAAGCGCTGAGATTCAGGTTCAGAACTTTAGGCGTGGATTCAAGATGACTGAAGATGTTCTCAGGAAACAGGGGGGAGGGGGAATCCAGAAAGTGACTGAGATTGGATAAAAGAGCCGAGGTGGCGCAGTGGTTAGAGTGCAGTACTGCAGCTACTTCAGCTGACTGCTAGTTCAGCAGATCAGCGGATCAAATCTCACCGGCTCAAGGTTGACTCAGCCTTCCATCCTTCCAAGGTGGGTAAAATGAGGACCCAGATTGTTGGGGGAAATATGTTATTTAGTATAGTGTTTTTGGTGTAAGCCGCCCAGAGTCCTCTGGGAGTGGGCGGCATAGGAATAGGAATAATAATAATAAGAGATTGAAAATGGCTGCGTAAATAATGAATCTGATTCTGAGATTATTTATCAATGGTTGTTGCAAGAAAAGTTCAGAAAAACCCTAGGCCCCAGTGTGATACCTCCAGCTCTTTGAAATCGAGAGAGCTGCTTGGTTACTTCAAAGGGCTCCAGAATAAATTATGATAACAACAAATATGTTTGGAATACATGTGAGAATCTATTTTGCATTGCAACAACTACATGATTATTCAGCCAGTAGATGTCAGTGTTTAGTGTGCACCAAAGGGATGTAGTGGTTCAGTGGCTAAGATGCTGAGCTTGTCGATCAGAAGGTCAACAGTTCAGTGGTTTGAATCCCTAGTGTTGTGTAACAGGGTGAGCTCCCGTTACTTGTCCCAGCTTCTGCCAACCTAGCAGTTCGAAAGCACGTAAAAAATGCAAGTAGAAAAATAGGGACCACCTTTGGTGGGAAGGAAACAGCATTCCATACGCCTTTGGCATTGAGTCATGCTGGCCACATGACCACCGAGACGTCTTCAGACAGCGTTGGCTCTTTGGCTTAGAAACGGAGAGGAGCACTGCCCCCTAGAGTCGGGAACGATTAGCACGCATGTGCAGGGGAACCTTTACCTTTATGTGGTTTCTTTATGCTCTGAGGAGAGCTTCCTCTTTTCCATTACAGTAATATAGTTGGGCAGTAAAGCACATGGTGACTGTGCTCTTTATTTGCTCTGTGATGCTTTATATAAAGCAGGGTTTATTATTATTATAGGGTTTATTATATAAAATTATGGAACAAAACCTGCAAATTAACATTGTTAACCGCATATAAAGAAAATCAGTACAAAATGTTTTATAGGTTATATTTAACACCAGCGAGATTGGCTAAAAAGTACGCAAATATGAAACTGGACTGCTGGAAGTGTAAATATAAGGACGGAACATTCTATCACATGTGGTGGCAATGCCCCAAAGCAAAGAAATATTGGGAACAGATAAGGAGATGGTTATAAGAGGAGTACAAATTGAATTTAAACCAGAATTATTTTTATTAGGAATAATTAATCAAAAGATAAAGAAGCAACTCCAACATATCATTTTACATATAGTAACAGCAGCACAAATTGTTTATGCCCAATGTTGGAAACCTGAAAATATACCAGCCAACGAGAGAATTATTCATAAGATATTAAAATGTGCCGAGATGTATAAACTCACATTAGAAATAAAAGGCAAGGAAGAAGCAGAATTTTACGAGATTTGGGATAAGTGGTTAGAACAGAGAAACAAAAATGTAGAGAAATAAATGTAGATAACTGTAAGAGACTCATGACACAGTGCTGTTAAAAATGCTTATTGTTATGTAAATTGGAAAATTGGAAAATAAAAATAATTTTTTAAAAAAGATTATCAGCAGCTAAAGTTACTGTTTTATTACATGCTGGATTTTGGCCAAGATAATGGGAAAGCATTCTCAGCTGTGTCTTAAAAAAATACTACACGTTTTAGAATTTTAAGGTTATGAACAAGGGTGGGATTCAGCCGGTTCAGAGTAGTTCGGGTAAACCAGTTGTTGCAACCTGCCAGCCCATCCTCCCGGGCGCAATCCCATCCTATATCGCTGTGTTTTGTGATGCCGCACACATGTGCAGATGGGACACGCGAGTGAATTGCCATGTTTTTGACGCAGTCTGCATATGTGCAAGGCGCGTACACTGATATTTTCAATTTTGTGCAAACCACTTGTTAAATTATATGAAGCCCACCTCTAGTTATGAAGTCATAGACATCACATCATTCTTCGAAACGTACAAATGTTCCGAGCTCAAGTCAGCTCTTTTGACAGCTAAAAATTCAACTATTTTTATCCTGGAGTTTTATCTTGAGTTCTGGATGAAATTGCCATATTTCTTTCTATGTTGTTCTTGGATCAGTTGCAATCGGTTGCTCAGAACATAAAAGGTTGTGAGGGATCTTGGAGGTCTTCTAGTCCAACCCCCTATTTGAACAGAAGAGACTATACCGGTGATGGCGAACCTTTTCGGCACAGAGTGCCCAAAACGGAACGCACGTGAATGCACATGCAAGTGCGAATGTGCCATGCCGGAGTACCAGAGACTCAAAGACCAGCGGCCGGCGCGTGCATGCCTGTTTTTTGGCCATTTTTCTGAAAACGGCCCGAAAAAGAGCCTGAAAATGGCCCAAAAAACAGCCTAAAAACGGCCTGAAAAACAGCCTGTTTTTTGGGGCCATTTTTCGAGCCATTTTCAGGCTGTTTTCCAGCGTTCTGGCATCTGTGAATACCAGATGTCTAGAAACCAGCTAGCGACAGTGCGTGTGCCCACAGAAAGGACTTTATGTACCACCTCTTGCACACGTGCCATAGGTTCACCATCACGGGACTATAATATTCCGTACAAATCATCATGCAATCTCTTCTTAAAAACTGCCAGTAACGGATCATCCACAACTTCTGGAGGCAAGTTGTTCCACTGATTAGTTGTTCTAACTGTCTGGAAATTTCTCCTCAGTTCTAGGTTGCTTCTCTCCTTGGAGAATAGCTTGACTCCCTCTTCTTTGTAGCAGCCCCTGAGATATTGGAAGACTGCTATCCTATAGTGTCTAGTCCTTGTTTTCATTAAACTAGACATAATTCCTACTTCTGCCCTCCCTGGCTGCAAATAGACCGTCAAAGGAACATCTCATTCATTTGTTTACTTTTCATCCACCCTACCGTCCCAAAAATCCCCTCCATTTGGAGAATAAATCAGCCAGCAAATCAGCAGATGTTAGCTGAGTAGCAGATAGGTGGAGAAACAACTAAGGTTGCTGGTGGCCGCAGTGGTTTACATCATAGGTAAAGGTAAAGGTTCCTCTCACACATATGTGCTCGTCATTCATGACTGTAGGGGACGGTGCTCATCTCTGTTTCAAAGCCGAAGAGCCAGCGCTGTCTGAAGACGTCTCCGTGGCCAGCATGACTGAATGCCAAAGGCGCACGGAACGCTGTTACCTTCCCACCAAAGGTGGTCCTGATTTTTCTACTTGCATTTTTGACGGGCTTTCGAACTGCTAGGTTGTCAGAAGCTGGGACAAGTAATGGGAACTCACCCCATTATGCAGCACCAGGGATTCGAACCACTGAACTGCCGACCTTTTGATCGACAAGCTCAGCATCTTAGCCACTGAGCCACCATGTCCCTTCTATGTTTACCATGTCCGTTCTATGCTTATAAGCAAAGGTTTTAGAAGAAAGTGATGAGAAATGCAGGGATTAGAGGCTGCTCTTACCTTTTTTACTGTGTCCTCGATGAGGTTATTTCCAACTGGGATTAAAATTCCCCCGAGGATGGCCAACGCTGCCCCAATGATTGTTCCCATCACCAAGCCACAATTTTTATTAGGCTTCATGCTTCTTTACACAGTTGCAGGTCCTTGCAGCTGCTCCTTCTTGATGTTTTCTGACGTCCGCTCAAAATATGTATCAGAGAGATCTATGCACGTTTTCAAAAAGAGGTTAAAGTACAAAGTTCAGCATCAACTATTCAGTGGAAGATGATTGAGAAAGATGTGGGGGAGGGGGAAAAAGTAATTAAGATTTAGAATAGCAAACATGAAGAGTCGACATAATTGAAGCCTGGCCAAATTGAGATTGATAAGGCAGTTCAATATCAGAGTTAACTTTGATTTTTCGTAGATTCAGAAGTAAAGATGAGTAAGCAAGAATTTCAGACTGAATTGTCCCTCTCTTTCTAAAATAAGTCCACGTTTTGATCCAGAAGCTGTGTGGGTGGTATGAGGACCAAATCCTAACTCATATTTTTTTCAGTGCCATCATAATAAAATAAATGCTTGTAAGTTAGTAGGAGTAACAATTAAAGAGTTGGAGGTCTTCTAGTCCAAACCGCTGCATAAGCAGCAGACCCTACACCGTTCTAGACAAATCGCTGCCCAGTGTCTTCTTAAAAACCTCCAGTGATGGAGCACACACAACTTCTGGAGGCAAGCTGTTCCACTGGTTAATTGTTCTCAATGTTGGGAAGTTTCTCCTTAGTTCTAGGTTGCTTCTCTCCTTGATTATTTTCCATCCGTTGCTTCTTGTCCTGCCCTCAGGGGCTTTGGAGAATAGCTTGACTCCCTCTTCTTTGGGGCAGCCCCTCAAATATTGAAAGATTCTACCATGTCACCCCTAGTCTTTCTCTTAGACCAGTGGTCCGCAACCACTTAAACACTCGAAGAGCCATTTGGACCCGTTTCCCACAGAAAAGAAAACACCGGGAGCCACAAAATCCTTCCCGTGCCTGACTATTTCTTGAGTGGCCACAAAACTAGCCTATGTAGTTGAATTAAACATTCTGTTTTCTTCTGAAACTTTTCTTTTCTTGGATTTATCCATAGTTGGCCTACCGGGGGTTGAAAAGCTCAATAAATCACACACTGGCGGATGTCACACATTTTGAGTGACAGGAAGCTACAGCAGAGGGGTGAAAGAGCCACCTGCAGCTCCAGAGCCGCAGGTTGCCAACCTCTGGACTAGACATACCCAGCGCCTGCAACCATTCTTTTCTTGTATCTGCCTTCCAAAATGAGTGAAATTGAGTGACTGACTCAGTTTAAAGCCTTTCTGAGAATCTTGGATACTGTAAAATGGTTTCTTGCTTATCTGACTATGAAAGAGTTGGTCTCCTCCAGCTGGCGGGCCCGTGGGGAAGGGCCTTCTCCGTGCTGGCTGGCGGGTCCATGGGGGAGGGCCTTCTCTGTGGCTGCCCCAGCTCTCTGGAACCAGTTACCTCCTGAAATCCGGACCATCCCCACCCTATTGGCCTTCTGGAAAGCGGTGAAGACTTGGCTTTTCCGGCAGGCCTGGGGCTGTTGATCTCGCTCTTGCGATCTGGTGAGATCCGGCCATGAATGGTGTGAATGAGTTTTAATTGTTGTTATTGTTTTAATTTTTAATGTTTTTCTATATGGTTTTTACATGCATTGTAAGCCGCCTTGAGTCTTCGGAGAAAGGCGGCATACAAGTTGAATAAATAAATAAATAAAGAGGGGATGCTCAGGAAAACATCTCATCTCGCCTTGTTGTCTTTCTAAACCCGAATTCAATGTCTTAGAATTCTCTTGGCTTCTTAATATCCCAAACCCACTTTGGGATATTAAAGTAAAAAAGAAAAAAAAAGAAGAAGACGTGCCATTTAGTAGGGAAATATTGCTTCCACCTAGCGACAAAACTATCTCCTAATCTCAGGGGGAGTCAATCCTCAGGAGAAAAACAACATTTCCTTCGGTAAATAGGACATAAGAGTGAGGAGAAGTCATAAATCACCTTTTTTTTCAGTCCCGTTGTAACTTCAAACGACCGTTAAACGAATTGATGTAAGTTGAGGTCTCCTATAATCAAGCATGTTGCAGCACACCCAAAACTCTAAGCGAAAACCAGACAACCAAGAGCAAGTCCAAAGAGATGTCCATTGTGAAGTAATGTGATGTCTCCTTTGCATGACTCATCCAACGCTTTCTCAGAGGCTGGGTTGAAGAAGTGGCTGACCCTGAAGGGCCAGCAGAAGAGGCTTCAGCTGGGGACAGCTTGCAGGCCAGTGAAGAAGAGGAAGAGGAGCTGCCTGCTGTGGTAGATCTCAGAGCATGCAGCACAGAGAACGGAGGCCTGCCAGATTGCTGGGGAAAAGGCCTTGATCCTCTCGATGGGCTGCACCGGGAGCTATTTAGCACGGCAAGCAGAGGGAGGGTCTACGTGTGGGTCGTGGCGGTGTGCTTATTTGTGTTTCCTGATACTCTGAATTAGTAGTGTTAATACCACTTTATAAGGCCTTGGTAAGGGCCACACTTGGAATACGGCATTCAGTTTTGGTCACTACAGTGTAAAAAAGATGTGGAGACTCCAGAAAGAGTGCAGAGAAGAGCAACCAAGAGGATTGGAGGCTAAAAGATATGAAGAATGGTTGCTGGAATTGGGTATGTCTAGTTTGATTAAAGAAGGACTAGAGGAGACATGATGGCAGTGTTCCGATATCTCAGGGGCTGCCCCAAAGAAGAGGGAGTCAAGCTATTCTCCAAAGCACCTGAGGGTAGGACAAGAAGCAATGGGTGGAAACTAATCAAGGAGAGAAGGAGAGATTTCCTGACAGGCAGGGGGTGGAGACGAATAGATGTGGCAGACAATTGCTCATCTCCCTGCCAGACGGATTTGTTAGCCTGCTGTGAGGGAGAGACTTTTTGCCGGGGCTGCCGGCACTCCTAATAAAGAAATCATTTAATTAACTATGGAGGGTTTGTCGTGTTTAGGAGCCGGGTCTGAACAGATAGCAAAACCTAAGTCATTAAACTCCAACTGGCCCATATTTACTCTTTTCTATTAGCAAATAGAAATTATTTGACTAGTAGTAAGGGTGACATTTACCTTGTAAAGGTCAGGCACTTCTACCTACATAATTAGAAAGTATTTATGTTATTTTTATTTATTTTATTCGATTTTTATACCACCCGTCTCCCACTGGACTCAGGGCAGTGAACAGCCAAAAATAAAAACATCACATACAAAATTTAATTTTTTTTTTTAAAGAATTAGACAAATTCTTTTTGAGGAAGCTCTGGTGGCTCAATAGACTAAGGCAGTGATTAATATCCACTTACATCTGCTGCCTGCAATTACTAAAAGTTCAAATCCCACCAGGCTCAAGGTTGACTCAGCCTTCCATCCTTTCTAAAGTAGGTAAGATGAGGACCCAGTTTGTGGGGGCAATAAGCTGACTTTGTATAAATATACAAAAGTATGAAGGCTATTGCTTAATGCATTGTAAGCCACCCTGAGTCTCCGGAGAAGGGCGGCATATAAATCAAATTAAAAAAAAAAAATTGGCCCAATAAGTTTAAAACACCCCAACTAAAATCAATTAACAATTAAAAATATCTAAGGGAGGGGTGACGGGGTTAAGCCAGCCCAGCTTGATGAAATAAAAAAGTTTTAAGGGCACGGCAAAAAGCACAGAGATCTGGGATCCTACATATCTCCGGGGGCAAGTCGTTCCAAAGGACAGGTGCTGCCACAGAGAAGGCCCTGCCCCTGGGAGTTGCCAGCCGACATTGTCTGGCCGACGGCACCCTGAGGAGTCCCTCTCTGTGGGAGCATACTGGTCGGTGGGAGGCTATCGGTGGCAGAAGGCGGTCCCGAAAGTACCCAAGTAGGCTCGGGTTAGAGAGTGTGACTCGCCTAAAGTCACCTGTGGAAACTCTGTGGCTGAGGAAGGATTAGAAGCTGGATTCCCCCATGTTGTGGTTCAACACTGACTTTCTACGTTGCTGTTACAATCTTGTAAAGGTAAAGGTTCCCCTCGCACATATGTGCTAATCGTTCCCGACTCTCATCTCATTTCTCATTCTCATTGCTTGTCTCCGTTTCAAAGCCGAAGAAGAGCCAGCGCTGTCCGAAGACGTCTCCGTGGTCACATGGCCGGCATGACTCAATGCCAAAGGCGCACGGAACGCTGTTACCTTCCCACCAAAGGTGGTCCCTATTTTTCTACTTGCATTTTTTACAGGCTTTCGAACTGCTAGGTTGGCAGAAGCTGGGACAAGTCACGGGCGCTCACCCCGTTATGCGGCACTAGGGATTCGAACCGCTGAACTGCCGACCTTTCGATCGACAAGCTCAGCATCTTAGCCACTGAGCCATCGCATCCCTTAGGTTACAATCTTGGCTGGTGCCCAACTGTATAGTTTCTCACACCTTCTGAAACTGGGGAAACTGCATGTCACACACTGAAACAAGCTCAAATTTCATCCCCCAAATGACACCACCCATGCGAGACACAGAATCTCACCTAGCTTTGACGGAGGCCAAAAGCATTGCCTGTTAAGATGCTTTGAGGCCCTGCCAAAAATATTAAGGTTGCCTGTTTAAGATGCTTATTGTTAGGAGATCCCCAAAATCTTTCTACAACAAGTATCCCAGAAAACTACTTTGCAAGTTTGCAAAAGGCAGAGAGGGAAGGTTAGGGGAACTTGGGGTAGGGGTGAAATCCAGCAGGTTCTGACAGGTTCTGGAGAACCGGTAGCGGAAATTTTGAGTAGTTTGGAGAACTGGCAAATGCCACCTCTGCCTCGCCCCAGAGTGGGGAGGGTATGGAGATTTTGCAGCATCCTTCCCCTGGAATGGGGTGGGAATGGAGATTTTGCAGTATCCTTCCCCCAGGAGTGGGGAGTGAGTGGGGACTTTGCGGTATCTTTCCTCCAGGAGCAGAGAGGGAATGGGGATTTTGCAATATCCTTCCCCTGCCATGCCCACCAAGCCACACCCACCAAGCCACACCACGCCCACTAAGCCACACCCACAGAACCGTTAGGGAAAATATTTGAATTCCACCACTGGCTTGGGGGTGAGGTGGACAAAAACCCAAATAACCAAAGAGGCCTTTTTGGAAAGTCCTTTACTAGCAATTAATATTCTAGAGTTGTTGGTCTTTCTTCCTCTCCTTCAAAACAAAAAACAACAACAACAACATCACAGCTTTCGAAGACAAAACACAACTAGGGCTCTTCAGCGGGGTGGGAGGCCAAAAAATTAGAATAATTCTTTTCCGACCCAGCCACTCAGTTGCGTAACTTCGGTTCCCGTTCTTCGACTCCCAAGGTGCAAAAACTCAGAGGAAACGGCAACTGAGCTGCAGAACGGGCAGAACAAATCCAAATCCAAAGTGGAGTTTCCTTCTGAAGGGGGCGAAAATGGGATTTTCTTCGGAGAGACCCAGAAGTTCAGGTTTTTTTTGCGCCAGTCTTTCCGACGGGGAAGGGGGGGGAGAAACAGGGCACTTGAATGTCCGTAGAGTTCTGGTTGGAAAAATGACTTAATCTGTCACCGCTTGTATGGCAGGTGCCTTCCGCAGGATATTTACATACACAGACCACAAGGAAGAACAAACACGAAGAAGGCAGGTCTACTCTCTGCTTGAAATTGGAAGAAACGGATGCTTTCACCAGCAGCATCGTCCCGCAGGCTGAGAAAAGAAAATAACACAAATGAGTCCAATGACTGTAGAAATGTTGGATGATTGACTGGGACTTCTATTTGAATGCATCCTGGAGCCAAGGTTCTAAGAGCCATATTATTAATTTTATCTTTGTTTTCTTATCTCTTCCTCAAGCTACGGGAAAACAGCCTTCGTTAAAACGCATCAGCGTCCATCACTGTATTTTCCTGTTGCTAGTAAGGATCAATAACTGGAAGTCCTATATAACTCAGTGGTGAAATGCTACTGGTTCGCACCGGTTCGCGCGAACCGGTAGTAAAAAAAAAAAACCTACCAATTTCTCTGAACTGGTATTTCCAACGATCAGCGGTGCCGCGCGATTTAAAATCGCTAGAAAGCAGGAAATCCTTTACCTTTAAGCCACCTTGAGTTGTCATGTGTGAGTAGGTGGCAATATAAATTTTCTAAAGGAAGGAAGGAAGGAAGGAAGAAAGACAGGAAGGAAGGAAGGTAGGTAGGAAGGAAGGAAGGAAGAAAGAAAAAAGAAAAGAAAGAAAGAAAGAAAGACAGGAAGGAAGGAAGGAAGGAAGGAAGGAAGGAAGGAAGGAAGGAAGG
>WNWU01000049.1:4369109-4381653 GCA_012654045.1 Ptyas mucosa
AGGAAGGAAGGAAGGAAGGAAGGAAGGAAGGAAGGAAGGAAGGAAGGAAGGAAGGAAAGAAAGCCTATGGCACCCAGAATCTGGTGGAGCCAAGAGCCCTTCCGAATTAATTAATTAATTAATTAATTAATTAATTAATTAATTAATTACAGATCTTAATTCCAAACCTCACTTACTTATTTAGGGCTCTTTCCTTTGCATAGGAAAAATGCAATTAGGAATCCCAGGAAGATCACAGATCCGACGATCATTAGCGCCAGCTGAAGGAAGTGCAACAGTTTGATCTTGTTGGTCACTTTGGATCGGAAAATGTCTGCTTTCTCTTCACTGATAATAGCCGTCTAAAGAAAGAGAGAGAGAGAGAGAGAAAGTATTTTTCAGCATCCTTTCCAGCAGAAAAATGCAGCCTGAATACCCAGCAGCAGAAATGACCAACTTCTTTTAATAACCCCATAATCCCTTGCAGGGTGGAGTCCGGGCCACTGAATGGAGCTAGCAGAGTGTTTAATGGCCGGATGCCCTTCCAGTCACCAATGCGGAGTTTTGTTCAGCAGATATATTCTCATTATGTCCAGAGAAAAAAATATCTGCCTCTACCTAGGATCAAACTCACAGCCTCCTGGTTGTGAGGCGAGAGCTCCATCTCTAGGCCACTGCACCACTCACGCCGCAGCAGGAAGGCTCTTCCCAAATAAGTGCTATTTTGCAATTTGCACAATTTTTGCATAAAATAGAGTACCCAGCATGCAGCAGGGGAAAAGACTATGGCACGTAGCAAATGGATGCTCTGTGATCAGTTGGAAAGCCAGGAGAAAGAGGAGGAACAACATAGCAAGGAACTGAGTTCTGGAGAATCCTTATATCTGGTTTAATAGCCCCAAAGTTGTGTGTTTGTGTATTCGTGTTTCCGACTCGGACTTCAGTCAGAACTGAAGAAGCTTCTTGGATGAGAAGCGAAACCTCTTTCAGAAAAAACAAAGTCCAGCTGCCTTTTGAAAAAGCACCGTTGGGACAACCCTGACCCGGAGGACTGAGAATCTCCACAGACATGTGATTTAATATTAAAGGGTTATGAATGCTATTAGTCTCCGTCAGTGGTGGGTTCAAGTAATTTAACAACTGGTTCTCTGCCCTAATGACTGGCTGGGTAGGCGTGGCCATGGTGGGTGTGGCCAAGGGGTGTGACAGGCAGCACTTGGCCTCCTGCACTCCCCTGGGAGTGAAAATAGGCTGCCCCCCCCATCCCGTGGCCCATTTTGGGCCTATGAGACCTCCCTGAAGCCTCCTGGGAACAAAAATGGGCCACGGGGGGTGCCCCCCCACCAGTGGTGGGTTGCTCCCAGTTCTGTCTAGTTCTTTAGAACCAGTAGTAAAAGTGGTGGGAGGCTCCGCCCTCCCACCCAGATGTCATAATTGATGATCTGAGCATGTGCAGAAGCACACGCATTCCCGCTGCGAACCGGTAGTAAAGGTAAGTAGAACCCACTCCTGCCCCACACCCTATTTTGGGTCTAGGCCTCCCTGAAGCCTCCTTACCTGGGAGCCAAAATGGGGCACGTGGGGACTCCTGGAAGGGGCGGGGCAGGAAGGGGCAGAGCCAGCTAGCAATTTAACTACCAGTTTTCCCAAACCGGCTGAATCCCAACACTGGTCTCCATGTGTTTAATAACGTCTTTCTGCTGTGTCAAAAATTAATGGCTGCGGGGGACGTGGGGCATCCATGGAGAAACACTTCTACAGCCTTGGATTTTCAACAAATGTGCCCCTTCCCCAGTTAGCAATGGGAGGAAAACCCCTAACTAGAATGGCCAAGTACTGGATCTTCATCTGTGCAGTCAACACTGTGGCACAGAGGCAAGAAGAAAGAAGAAACAATGTCTCCTGATTGATGGGCCGGATGACTTCGTGTCATCTAAAAGGAAATCACCCAGGATTTTCTTGCTTCCTTCTGTATGACGGGATTGAGAAGTTTACATGGAGAGGGGAAGCAGCGAAGGCTGGGAAAGGAGAGAACGAGTGATCCTGGAAGTAGGTTTCTACTGCTTTTATTTCGGAGGAAAGCAGGACCAGTTAAGGACAGGATCTCTGGATCTTCTCCCCGATTGGAGAATTGAGACGGGCTCTTAATCCCTCCATGATTAGTAGCTGATTGCATAGAAGCAGATTTTTCTGGAGATTTCCCACCCCCACCCAACCCCCTTTTTTTGTGGGTTCAATCAACACGTCAACCCAGATTGGTCAAAGAGTCGAACTACAGTTGTGGCCAAAATTGTGGAAACCTTTTGGGAAAAGTGTATTATTGAGGTTTGATGGCTAATAACCCCACTTTTGGGGGGAGAGATTCAAGATAATCCTATTCCATTGCTGGAATGGCCTGGGAATAGCCCAGACCTTCACCCAACTGAAAATCGATGGAACCGACTAGAGAAACTGGTTAGTCGGACGCGACCCAGCAATAAAACCCAGTTAATAGAAGGAATCCTTCAATCTTGGTTTCACATGATAACAGCTGCAGAACTAAAATACTTGGTTCTCTCCATGGGAAGACGTTGTAAGGCCATCATTCATGCTAAAGGTTACCCAACGAAGTATTAATTGATGTGGTGATCATTTTTGTATATCTCGTTTTTTTCTCCGTATTTCACGCTTCTTCTTTCTACTGTAGCTGCTATTCTAATAGCAAATCCTTCGAATGTTATTGCATGACATTCTTGATTCAATGATCTTTCCGTTGATATATAATTTTATGGTACTACTCAAAACTAAAAGTGGTGTTATTAGCTAGTTTTAGAAAATAACACTTTTCCCAAAAGGGTTTCCACCAATTTGGTCCCCACTGTATAAAGGAAATATTGCAGCAATTGGAAAAAAAAAAAAAACTTCCACTGACCTCATTCAGCCACAAAATAGGAAAGATAAAGTGATGTTTAACTTTTTTTAGGGCTCTGCAGGAAACAAAAATAAAGAAAAAAAAGTAGCAACATTAGGACAACTCAGTTTGGGGCAGCTTTTTTTCCTGAGCATACAAGAAAAAAGGACCACGTTACTTTGATTTCTATACTATTTTTCTTGGAGCCTGGCTGAAATTGCCTTGTGAAGAAAATGCCTGTGTTACTTGGTTCTTCCTCCGACCAGTTGGAAATGTCTACCTTCATTTAGGTTAGGGTAGGACAAGAAGCAATGGGTGGAAACTAATCAAGGAGAGAAGCAACTTAGAACTAAGGAGAAATTTCCTGACAGTTGGAACAATTAATCAGTGGAACAACTTGCCTGCAGAAGTTGTGAATGCTCCAACACTAGACTTTTTTAAGAAGATGATGGATAACCATTTGTCTGAAGTGGTGTAGGGTTTTCTGCCTAAGCAGGGGGTTGGACTAGAAGACCTCCAAGGACCCTTCCAACTCTGTTATTCTATACTTTTCATATCAGGGGTGTCAAACTCAAGGCCTGAGGGCCAGAACCGGCATTCAGGGTGCTTAGATCTGGCCCATGGGGTCAATGTGGAAACGGGAAAAGATCGGCCCTCATAGCAAAAACAGAGCTTGGGAGGGTCACACATAGCACAGCTTTCACTGGCAGAGGGTTACAGGAGACTGTCGTGGCCGAAAATGGAGGTCGGGAGCCCGTTTTCGCTGGCAGAGTTCTCGGGTCACCACATGAGTCATGTCAAACTAGCCACGCCCACCCCGGCCCCCCAATGTCAAACACAACCGTGATGTGGCCCTCAATGAAATCAAGTTTGACACCCCATTTTTAAATCGTTACGGTAAAGGTATCCATCCCAAAAATGTGCTAATCGTTCCCGACTCTAGGGGGCAGTGCTCATCTCTGTTCGAAAGCCCAAAAGACAGCGCTGTCCGAAGACGTCTCCGTGGTCATGTGGCCACCATGACTCAATGCCAAAGGCGCACGGAACGCTGCTACCTTCCCACCAAAGGTGGCCCCTATTTTTCTACTTGCATTTTTTACGGGCTTTCGAACTGCTAGGTTGGCAGAAGCTGGGACAAGTAATGGAAGCTCACCCCGTTACGCAGCACTAGGGATTCGAACCGCTGAACTGCCGACCTTTTGATCGACAAGCTCAGCGTCTTAGCCACTGAGCCACCCTTTACGTAGCCAAAAAAGGCTAATGGCATTTTCAAAATGCTAATGGCATAAGCAAAACACAGCAAGGAAAGCTCTCATTTTGATGGCCAAACACCTGTATTTATGGAAGGGCAGAAGAGGTCAACAAAGTAGAAAAGGCCTTATCTATAATGTGGATGGAAGTGGGTTTTTTTTCTCCTGTTGATTTTAAAGCCTACACACAACTGTTGTCCATCTGTCCTATCAGAATATTTTTTAGAGATCTGAAGGCCACAGTTGATCTCTATAGTCTGCACCTAGAAAGGGTGTGGAGCTTCAGTGAGGATGTCATGCCTGCCATCTTGCAGATTTCGACCCCTACTACTTAGCTTGTCAATCAAAAGGTCAGCAGTTCAGCGGTTCGAATCCCTAGTGCCGCGTAATGGGGTGACCTCCCGTGACTTGTCCCAGCTTCTGCCAACCTAGCAGTTCGAAAGCAGGTCAAAAACGCAAGTAGAAAAATAGGGACCACCTTTGGTGGGAAGGGAACAGCATTCCGTGTGCCTTTGGCATTGAGTCATGCCGTCCACATGACCACGGAGACGTCTTCGGACAGCGCTGGCTCTTTGGCTTTGAAATGGAGATGAGCACCGCCCCCTAGAGTCAGGAACAACTAGCACATATGTGCAAAGGGAACCTTTATCTTTAAGATGCTATGCCCATTAGCCACTTCCCCTGACAAGCATACATGCCGAACAAACAATCCACCTTTTCATCAATAGAAAAGACTTACGTTATTTTTATGTTCGGTCTCACCAATATATTAATCTGCAGCCTTTTGGCAAAATGCAAGGTAAATCCTGTGGTCTGAAAAACAAACAAACATGCAAACACAGTGAATGTTGTGGGTGGGAGTATTCAAATATTGGCAGCATTAAATAGAAAAAAAACAATGCATTCAAAATAATGCATTCAGATGCTGAGTTTGGAAGGGTTTTACAAGCATTGGACAAGGCTGTCTCTCAATAGCCAGGAGGCCATAGCTACCTTCCTTGTTTCAGTGATTTCATTGCAATTCATTTAAACCGGATATTCATCAGTTTTGAAATGGATGTTTGATTTTAAGGTCGGTGCTGCACTTTTTAAATGTGCTTAGAATAAGCATCAAAATAACAACCCTGAAACTTTCTTGAAGTACAGGCTGATGGGCAGCAGTGGGATTCAATTTTTTTTTACTACCCTGTTTCCCCTAAAATAAGACATCCCTTGATTATAAGCCTAATCGGGCTTTTGAGCACATGCAATAAAATAAGCCTTCCCTGAAAATATTTAAATGCATGCACAGCCGTCCCCGCCATTTTCTCTGGTTTCCTCCATGTCCCCCAAAATAATAAGACCTCCCCAAAAATAAGGCCAAGTGCTTATTTCAGGGTTCAAAAAAAAAAAAGACAGGGTCTTATTTTCGGGGAAACACGGTACTGATTCTGTGGGCGTGGCTTGGTGGGCGTGGCTCAGCGGGCAGGGGAAGGATACTGCAAAATCCCCATTCCCTTCCACCAATGGTATGGTTTCTACCAGTTCACCCCAGTTTGGGAGAACTGGTAGCGGCAGCGGCGGGAAGCTCCGCCCATCCACCTGGATGTCATCACGGACTTTCTGCACATGTGCAGAAGCACCACGCACAAGTGAAGTGAGCACGCACACACCTGCGCTCGCAGTTCTGAACCGGTAGCGAAGGTAAGTGAAACCCGCTACTGCTCCCCACCCCGCTAACCTGCTTTCCAGCTCCATTCTCCTGTGCAGGGCAGCCAAAGAAGACCCAGCCAATCAGCTGGGAGGCTGGGAGGCAGGAAATAGATCAATTGGGTGCCCCAGTCTTACAGTCTAGGACTCCCTGCAGCCGCCTGGGAGCCAAAATGGGGTGTGTTGGGACTCCTAGAAGGGGGGGGCAGGACCAACCAGAAGTGGTATTTGCCGGTTCTCCAAACTACTCAAAATTTCCGCTACCGGTTTTCCAGAACCAGCCTGAACTGGCTGAATACCACCTCTGCTGATGGGACCTTGGAAAATCTACATTCCATCTGCAGACCAAATGAACTACTGGAAGAAAACCAGTGGTGAAATCCAATTTTTTTTACTACCGGTTCTGGGGGTGTGGCTTGGTAGACATGGTGTGGCTTGGTGGGCGTGGCTGTGTGGATGTGGCAGGGGAAGGATACTGCAAAATCTTCATTCCCACCCCACTCCAAGGGAAGGATATTATAAAATCTGCATTCCCACCCCACTCTGGAGCCAACCAGAGGTGGTATTTGCCGGTTCTCCAAACTACTCAAAATTTCCGCTACTGGTTCTCCGAACTGCTCAAATTTTCTGCTACCAGTTCTCCAGAACCTGTCAGAACCTGCTGGATTTCACCCCTGGAGAAAACCTTCCACTTCAGTGAACAAAATTATCTTCAAGGGTCAAAATCTATGACATAGAAGGAATTTGCAGTCACTTACTGGTTCTATATCCAGAAAGGTTTTGTGTTCTTCCACATCTGGCTTCAATCCGTCAACATATTGAAAAAGCTCCTTGCTCGCATGCAGGAAATGGGGCAATGAGATGTAGACTGGTTTACCTATAGGAATAAAAGGGAAATGAAGACAATGTACAAGCTGTATCATCAAATTTCAATCTACTAGCAAAACTGAGTGGAAACATTTCTATCTTTGGGAGAGCAGCCAATCACTCGGTGCAGCTTACTCATGAAGTGCAACTCCTAGGAAGCTTGGCCAATCGGACACAATCCAAACCCAAAACTTCAAAAGAATTTGGGAAAACTGCCCAAATTTTTCCTTTCCTAATTGGTTCTGTGGATTCCTTGTAGGACCTTTACGTAAGACGATCGATCCAATTCAATTCAGCTAAAAAATTACAGTGTGACTTTAGGACGGAGATGCCCAATGCGCCGATAAATTAAAAATCCAATATTGCCAGGTTAATTAGTATCATTGGAACCAAATTGGTTCTGATCTCAAATGATCTGAAGTAATTTAAGATAAGGGATTGAAAGTTTCATTTGGGAGGTCCCAGCTCCATCCTAATTTAGGTGCTTATATATAGTCTAACTCCTCTATGGAGATTCTCAGTCATCCAGGTCATGGTTGTCCCAAAGGTGCTTTTTTTCAAGAGGCAACTGGACTTTTTTGGTTTTGTCTCAAAGACATTTCGCTTCTCATCCAAGAAGCTTCTTCTGTTCTGACTGTCAGGACTGTCAGAACTGAAGAAGCTTCTTGGATGGGAAGCAAAATGTCTTCGAGAAAAAAAAAACTAAGAAAGTCCGTTTGCCTCTTGATAAAGCAACATTGGGATAGTCTAAGTCAGGGGTGTCAAACTTAATTTCATTGAGGGCTGCATCAGTTGGTTGACTTTGGGGGACCAGGTGGGCATAGCCAGCTGGGTGAGTGTGGCCAATTGGGTGGGCATGTCCAGCTTGATGCTACTCCCCAACCTGCTGGCATGTTTCCTCTTCACATTGGGTAGACTGGGGTGAAGATGCATTGGGTAGATCAGGCCAAAGACACATTGGGTAGACTGGGGCGAAGATGCATTGGGTAGGCTGGGGCGAAGACACATTGGGTAGACTGGGCCAAAGACACATTGGGTAGACTGGGCCAAAGATGCATTGGGTTGACTGGGGTGAAGTCACATTGGGTAGACTAGGCCAAAGACACATTGGGTAGACTGGGCCAAAGACACATTGAGTAGACTGGGCCAAAGACACATTGGGTAGACTGGGCCAAAGACACATTGGGTTGACTGGGCCAAAGATGCATTGGGTAGACTGGGGTGAAGTCACATTGGGTAGACTAGGCCAAAGACACATTGGGTAGACTAGGCCAAAGACACATTGGGTAGACTAGGCCGAAGACGCATTGGGTAGACTAGGCCGAAGACACATTGGGTAGACTAGGCCAAAGACACATTGGGTAGACTGGGGTGAATCCACATTGGGTAGACTAGGCCGAAGACACATTGGGTAGATTGGGCTGAAGCAACGTGGGCCAGCCCTTTGCATTTTCCAGGATGACCCCATGGGCCAGATCCAACCACACCATGAGCTGCATCCACCCCACAGGCCTTGTGTTTGACACCACTGGTCTAACTCCTCATTTGCACAGTCGAGGACCAAGTCATAGTCATCTACATCAAGATGACAAGACACCATTTTGTGACTGTGTCTCCAGCTGTTTATGTGTACCGCATATACTGCACACTTAAAAAAAAAACAGATGGACCTTTGATTATTTTGATGGAATGGCAATCTTGACTTTTTCGTCCATCCCCTGCAGATGATTACCCTTCTCTTAGAATGGAGATGTTATCAAAGTCTGCAGCTAAAGAATATTCCCCTTAATTTGGCCTTTTCAAACTATGGATAAGTGTTTGTTTAATGATCCTTTATTGCAGAGGTATCAAACTCGATTTCATTGAGGGATGCATCAGGGTTTTGCTTGACCTTGGGTGTGTGTGTCTGTGTGTGGCCAGGGTGGGCATGGCCAGCTTGATGTCACTCATCAATGCTCTGTTTTTGGCCGCGACAGCCTCCTGCACTCCTCTGCCAGTGAAAACAGAACCTTCCCAAGTTGCGGCTGAAAACAGAGCCTGGGAGGCCCACATGTGGCCCGCCCAAGCTGTGTTTTCACTGGCAGAGGGTTGTAGTAAGCCATCACAGCTGAAAACGAAGGCTGGGAAGCCCGTGCATGGCCCTCCCAAGCTCTGTTTTCACTGCCAGAGGGCTGCAGGAGGCCGGCACAGCTGAAAATGGAGCTTGGGAGGCCTACGTGTGGCCCTCCCGAGGTCTGTTTTCACTGCCAGAGGGCTGCAGGAGGCCATTGCGGCTGAGAACGGAGCCCGTGGCCCTCCTGAATTCCATTTTTGCTGGCAGAGGCACGGCAGGCTGGTCCTTCGCTGTTTCCAAGGCAGGTCCATGGACCAAATCTAAGCACTCTGCAGGCCGGATCCAGCCCACAGGCCTTGAGTTTGATCCCCTCCCCCGCTTTATTGATTTGAGGTTTAAACCCCGTTGCTCTTTTTATTCAGCCTCTCCCTCTGGGATTGTAACTAACAAAAAACACAAGCTTTGACGCCATTACAGACGGGGTGAGGAATGTCTACCGATGCATAACATTCTAGGCATCTCTATCATTAAGAAGGATTTTATTTAAAAAAGTGTATTTTCACTCCGTTACCTGCTTTGCAGGCGCTGATATCCATTACTCCACCTAATGTACAGTTATTGCTTATTTCGACATCGTTGCAGAAACAAATATTGTCAGGATTGGTAATGGGCGACGCAAAAGCCGACGGAGGGATAACAAAGCGGAAAAGTTGGATGCCTTTCACCATCTGCTCGCTTTCAAATTTTGCAGACATCGACCTGTTTCATAAAAATAATATGAAGCAGCGCATGATTAAAAAAAAAAGATCCAGCAATCTTATCTATGGAGATTCTCAGTCATCCAGGTCACAAGGGAATTTTTCAAAAGGCAACTGAACTTCCTTTTTCCTTGAAGACGTTTCGCTTCTCATCCAAGAAGCTTTTTCAGTGCTTCAGTCAGAATTGAAGAAGCTCCCTGGATGAGAAGCGAAACGTCTTCAAAGAAAACTCACAGTCCAGTTGCCTTTTGAAAAAGCCCCTTTGGGACGTCCACCAATCTCACAGCCATCAATCACATTTCTCCGAGAATCAGTTGATCATCTAACATCTTGGATCTCGTTCCTTGATCTAAACGAGGGGATCTTCAATCAAGATTACCCTCCATCATGTCAATGGGGTGAGTAACACCATCGGCATCTCACCAAGGTGGAAACAAGAGTCCATCGTTATGTTGGGGAGGCATATAAAAAAAAAACCATATAAAAAAACCATATAAAGCCATACAAAAACAAAGCCATTAAAGGCACCTTCTCAAGTGGCCTTGAAATGTAGAGTTTTGGAAAAGAGCCACAATTGGTCTCCAAAATAATGGGGACGATAATGAAATGGTTAAGGTCTCTGCCTCAAGGAAAGCCTCCGGAGTCTGGGGAGGGCGAATAACAGGCCTAGTGGAAGTTTGGGAAGGCTGGAAATGGGCCTGTTTTCTGCCTCGAGAGGGCCTCTGGAGCCCGGGGAGGCTGTTTTTGCCCTCCCGGAGGCTCCAGAAAAGCCTCCAGAGCCCGGGGAGGGCAAAAATGCCCCCCCGCGGTGCAGGAGGCTGACTAGGCCACACCCACCATGGCCACTCCCACCCAGCAGCCAGGCAGAGAACCCCTTGCTAAAATTTTTGAAGCCAACCCTTGGTCATCAGTGGTGGTTACCTGCAAATATCGGACGAAAAGAAACGCAGCTCTTCGTTCTGGTTCATAAAAGGGTGGAACGAAGCCCCATCTGTGAGTTACAATCAGAACATCTTGTGAATTGAACAGCCTCGCAACGTATACAAAAAAAAATAAATAAATCCCTGCCTCTGAATTCAAAGCGCGACTTTACAACGGAGGCTGGATCTGCTTCCCTCTTCATCCAACTCAGCTGCTCGGTTCTAACCTGTTGGGTTATCAGAGGGCCAAGGCAGGCCTTCCAGAACTAAAGGAATAAAGGATATCTTCCCCTTTTGACAACGTGCAGGTCAACGTTCTTCTGGAGTTGACCGACGTAGGACCTCAAGGCAAATTGGGACTTACAACCTGGAAAAACATTTATTGAACAGTAGGTGCCCAAAAAATGGAATGGAATGGAATGGAATGGAATGGAATGGAATGGAATGGAATGGAATAGAATAGAATAGAATAGAATAGAATAGAATAGAATAGAATAGAATAGAATAGAATAGAATAGAATAGAATAGAGGACTGGACTGGACTGGACTGGACTGGACTGGACTGGACTGGACTGGACTAGACTAGACTAGACTAGACTAGACTAGACTAGACTAGACTAGACTAGAATAGAATAGAATAGAATAGAATAGAATAACAGAGTTGGAAGGGACTTTGGAAGTCTTCTAGTCCAACCCACTGCTTAGGCAGGAATCCCTACACCACTTCAGACAAATGGCTATCCAACATCTTCTTTAAAACTTCCAGTGTTGGAGCATTCACAACTTCTGGAGGCACTGATTAATTGTTCTCACTGTCAGGAAATTCCTCCTTAGTTCTAAGTTGCTTCTCTCCTTGATCAGTTTCCACCCGTTGCTTCTTGTCCTGCCTTCAGGAGCTGCTTGACTCCCTCGTCCTTGTGCCAACCCCTGAGATATTGGGACACTGCTATCATGTCACCCCTAGTCCTTCTTTCACTAGACTAGACATATCCAATTCCAACAACCGTTCTTCATATGTTTTAGCCTCCAGTCCCCTAATCCTCTTTGCTGCTCTTCTCTGCACTCTTTCTAGAGTCTCAACCTCTTTTTTACATTGTGGCAATCAAAACTGGATGCATGATTCCAAGTGTGGCCCTTACCAAGGCATGATAAAGTGGTATTAACACTTCACGTGACACCACTTTATAATGATAGATTCCATGTGATTTAACGGAATAAAGCTATTTAGGAAACTGATTTACCATTTAAATAAGCCCCCCAATTTATCGAGAAGTTGGAAACATCAAGATGCTGTCTGGGAAGGCTTGGCAAAGCTACTTCAAATATCTGAGACGTGGGATAGCAAACTGTCAATCAGTTCCAACCTTGCCTATTTTAATGCAGGCCAAAATGTTTATTGTGCGTTCTACGCAAAAATGAACATTCAATACTGTTCCTTTGACACACTTACCTGTGCCGTTCACCATGCCACAATAACTTTTCCAGTATCTAACGGTCCTTTGGAGGGAAAAAAAGAGAAGAAAAATAACATATAACTTAGATGCCAGGCAGTTTTCTTAACTAAACAATTGTTGTCTTTTGAATCTAAGGAAAGTGTGAAAGTTAAACAAATACGGGGACAGATATTCGATTTCCATATAATTATATTCTCTTACAATTATATTCTTCATAGAAAGGAATTGAAAAAGGTGGAAGAATTTAAGGTAGGATAAGAAGAGTGTGTATAACTAATAAGTCATTTTATGCAAGATCCTGACAATTATCTTTGAATGCGACTGATCCATGAGGGCCAACATTGGGTGACAACCAAGAAGAGAATTCATTGATCTTCAATACCACATGACAAGGAACAGGCCTTTCCATGCCTGAATATTCTGGACCTGTATTGGGGAATTTAAGATAGGTAGGTAGGTAGGTAGGTAGGTAGGTAGGTAGGTAGGTAGAGATAGATAGATAGATAGATAGATAGATAGATAGATAGATAGATAGATAGACAGATAGACAGATAGACAGACAGATGGATGATAGGTAGGTAGATTAGATTAGATTAGATTAGATTAGATTAGATTAGATTAGATGATAGAGAGAGAGGATAGATAGATAGATAGATAGATAGATAGATAGATAGATAGATAGAT
>WNWU01000049.1:4415667-4430421 GCA_012654045.1 Ptyas mucosa
TCTATCTATCTATCTATCTATCTATCTATCTATCTATCTATCTATCTCCATCAAGTATTCGGTACAGATTCCCGATATTATGAAATATTACAGATCAGGAATTTTATTTACTTATTTATTTATTTGCAAAATCTTTATCCGTGCAATAAGCAAAATACGGAAGGCAACATGTTTTTTCCAATTGCCGAAATTCTAAACAAGATTCTAAAAAAAGAAGAAGAAGAAGAAGAAGAAGACCCATTTAAAAAAACAAATTCTCCCTCCCTAAGCCATCTCTGAGCCATCCAGTTTGTTTAGCATACCAGCGGAGACAGGAAAAGAATTTTTTTTTAAAAAAGGTTTTAATTTGATATGACTGAATACTCATCTCCCCTTGACTGTTTTCTGGACTGCTTCTAAATGCTCCTCAATACGAAACAGACCTTACCTTCTCAAAGCCTGTGAAAACAGATCTCCAACGCCCCAGGCTTTTAAAACAAGATTGCTGTTGTCAGTCCGATCCAGGGTTTCCTTCTGCAAACCAAAGTGTGTATCCTCCTGACCTAATAAATCCCAAAGTCATGGGATGGGGGTGGGTTACTTCTTCAATGTAACTTCCCAGTCGGTTTGCCGGAGCAGGTCCCAAACTTATATTGCGTAGCTATTTATAACAATGTATAACCTTCTGCTTTCACACACACACACACAGAGAGAGAGAGACTCCCCTTTCCAATTCACAACTGCTTTTGGGGGAGGGAAGGGGAAGGGAGGGGAAGAGGTTGCCTTACAACTGTGTCAAGGGCCATCCTAGATAAAAGGGAAGGGATCATGTTATCAGTCCTCTCTTTAACGTGAGTCCGCCTTCGTTATCGCATAGGAAGGCTCCCAGACAAACTGCTTACACATAAAACAGTCAAGCAAGGACAGTGTTTGGGTGCCGTCCCAGGTGACTCAAATGTTTCCTTTGCTCCCTGTACAAATATAAACAAAGTTGGAAAGTTGTCAGACAGGGAAAAGCTCTCTCTCTCTCTGTTTCTCTGACTCTCTGTCTTTCTCGCTCTCTCTCTCTGTCTGTCTTTCTTTCTCTCTCTCTGTCTTTCTCTCTTTCTCTCTCTTTTTCTCTCTCTTTCTCTCTCTGTCTTTCTCACACACACACACTCTGTTTCTCTGTCTCTCTGTCTTTCTCTCTCTCTCTCTCTTTCTCTTTCTTTCTCTTTCTCTGTCTCTCTCTCTCACTGTCTCTCTTTTTCTCTCTCTCTGTCTCTCTCACACACACTCTGTCTCTCTGTCTCTTTCTCTCTGTCTCTGTCTCTCTCTTTCTCTCTCTTTCTGTCTCTCTCACACACTTTCTGTCTCTTTCTCTCTGTGTCTCTGTCTCTCTCTGTGTGTGTGTCTCTGTCTCTTTCTTTCTCTGTCTCTCACACACTCTTTCTCTCTGTCTCTTTCTCTGTCTCTGTCTCTCTCTGTGTGTGTCTCTCTGTCTCTCACTCTTTCTCTCTCTGTCTCTCTCTCTGTGTGTCTCTCTCTCTCACTCTGTCTCTCTGTGTGTCTCTCTATCTCTTTCTCTCTCTGTCTCTCTCTCACACACTCTTTCTCTCTGTCTCTTTCTCTCTCTGTCTTTCTGTCTCTCTGTCTTTCTCTTTGTCTCTGTCTCTCTCACTCTTTCTCTCTCTCTCTCTCTCTTTTTTAGAAGCAGGCTTTCATCCAACAAATGAAGATAAGATATCATTCAGGAAAAGGAAGCATTGGCTCAGCTAAAATTTTTTAATGGATGCAAAAATTTACCGGTAAGATGCACCTTACAGGCAGTCCTCGAACTTATGACCGCAATCAAGTCCCGAATCTGGAGGAGATTACAGGTAGTCCTCGACTTACGACCGCAATTGAGCCCAGAGTTTATGATGCTAAGTGAGACGTTTGTTAAGTAAGTTTCGTCCCATTTTACGACCTTTCTTGCCACATTCGTTAAGTGAATGGCTGCATTTTTTTTTTTAAATTAGCAACACGGTTGTTAAATGAATCTTTTTTTTTTTTTTAATTCGATTTATATGCCGCCCTTCTCCGGAGACTCAGGGCGGCTTACAGTGCGCTAAGCAATAGCCTTCATACTTTTGTATATTTATACAAAGTCAGCTTATTGCCCCCACAAACCGGGTCCTCATTTTACCCACCTTAGAAAGGATGGAAGGCTGAGTCAACCTTGAGCCTGGTGGGATTCGAACTTGCAGTAATTGCAGGCAGCAGATGTTAATAGATGTTAATAACAGGGTGCTTTAAACCACTGTACTACTGTACTACTTTGCTTGTCAGGAGGTCGCAAAAGGAGGATCGCATGCCCCCAGGACGCTGCAACTGTTATAAATACGAGTCAGTTGTCAAGCATCCGAATGGAAACTCCCTGACCCTGGGGAATGCTGCAACAGTCAAAAGTGTGAAAAACGGTTGTAAGTCACTCTTTTCAGTGCCGTTGTAACTTCAAACGGTCACTAAGCAAACTGTTGTGTGTCAAGCAGTACCTGCATTAGAAGAATTCGAATTATTAGTTTATGATTGGGGGGAGGGGAGGAAGTGGATTTTGAAATAAGAGAAAATGGACAGATCTCAAATCTAAACCATCATCACTGGATGATCTCAAAAAGAGCAATAATAATAATAATAATGAGGATGATGATGATGCAAGCGAGGGTCAGGATATTTTCCTTTCTCAAGGTCAGTCACTGCCTCGGCTTGTCACATCTACAGCAACGATTCACAAGGTCACAATTTATTACCCCACCCCACCCCCAAGACACCAGCTGGCTGTAAAAACGGATATTTCAGCCACCTGGAAATATTTTGGTTTTTTGATCCAGTTTATTAGCAACGCTTCCAATTCAAGTTTGCTTTTCCAGCTCAGCCTTCGATGTTTTAGCACCTGGCTTGTTTGAAACTCATCTTCACTCTTGCAGAAGAACTGATAGCATAACCACATATATACTTGCATATATAAACTTGCATATATATATATGCAAGTTTAAAATACTTTCCAGTAAGTTGAAACCAGCAATGACAAGCATCTGTCTGTCTGTCTGTCTGTCTGTCTGTCTGTCTGTCTGTCTATCTATATCATCTATCTATCTATCTATCTATCTATCTATCTATCTATCTATCTATCTATTTTCCTATATATCATCTAAATCTATCTCTATCTCTATGTATATTGTCTCTCTCTCTCTCTATCTTCCTATATATCATCTAAATCTATATCTATTTGTCTACATGTCTATCATCTGTCTGTCACCTATTAATCTATCTCTCTCTCTCTATCTATCTATCTATCTATCATCTATCTATCTCAATCTATCTATCTATCTATCTATCTATCTATCTATCTCAATCTATCTATCTCTATCTCTATCTTTCTATCTCTCTATCTATCTCTATCTCTCTATCTCTCTCTATCTCTCTCTCTCTCTATCTATCTCTCTATCTCTATCTATCTCTCCCTCTCTCTCTCTCTCTATCTATCTATCTCTCTCTCTCTCTCTCTCTATCTCTCTCTCTCTCTATCTATCTCTAATCTCTCTATCTATCTATCTATCGCTTGTCATAAGCTTTGGCTTATATGGAAAAGTCTTTTAAACTTGCACAATCTGGAGTTGCTTAATAGGTATCAAATATAGATATTAGCCTGTTTTAACTATGTCTGTATTATTGCAGCCCTGCCCAAAAAATATTTTTCTGGGGTGCATTGGATTGTCTCACTTTCCCAAAACACTTTAATAATAATAATAATAATAATAATAAAATCTTATAGCGAGTGAGTGAGAGAGAGAGACAGACAGACAGACAGGCAAGGGAGTCACTTTTACTTTCTTCAAACAAAGCAGGAAATCAATGGATGCAAATTCAAGAGGCACGCACCGATCCAAACGCTTCTTTCAGCTATCCATTCCATCTGCATGTGTTCACATGCTCAGGGGTTGGTTATGACTGTTTTTATGTATTGCCTCTCTCAGGTACAAAAGAATCAAGAAACGTCTCCAGCCGGGAGAAATCTCATCCCGTGCCTATTGTGTTTTGAGAAGGGGTGCACAAGATTCCTGAAACTCCCAAGATTCCTGCCATCGATTTGGCACGCTTCAACTTAAAAGGAGTCACGAAAGCGATCATCCTAACTCTATTAGGCACGCTTTCCTTTCCATTTTTTTTTTAAAAAAAACCCCGAGCTCAGGGCAGCGTCCCCTGTTCTCAATGCATTGGAGAAATCCCAATGCAGACCCAAAATACAGTAGATAGAGGAAAGTCTCAGTAAACAGAGCTGGAAGGGACCCTTGGAAGTCATCTAGCCCAACCCCCTGCTCTGGGAGGAGGACCTACACTATTTCACTGGAAGGTGCCCCCAATAAGAACGAATGTATTTACAGAAGCAAGGACTTCACGGTCCTGATCAAAATAAGAACGCACGCATTCGTGGAATAAAGGACTTCAGAGTTCTTATCAAAATCCTGCAATAATTTTAGGATCGTTTTACACCTACGCTGGTTCACTTTGTTCTTTAGCTGGAAGGCTCATCTAGTCCAACCCTCTCCTGCCCAAACAGAAGGCCCTACACCATTCCAGAGAAATGGCTGCCCAGTCTTTTTTTAAAAGCCTCCGGAGATGGAGCACCCACAACTTCTGGTGGCAAGCTGTTCCACTGATTCATTGTTCTCACTGTTAGGAAATTCCTCCTTCATTCTTCTCTTCTCCTCAGTTAGATCTGATAAGAACATCTCTTGCCTTGGTAAGGAATAAGATCGGTTTTAGAACGCTGTTCACCTACGCTATTCTTGTATGGATGCAAGGCTGCAAACCCCAAGAGGTACGGCGAAAAAAAGAAGACACACAGGATCAGAATTTAGCAGCTCTTTCCTAATCACGGCTAATTTAGGATCACCCCCCCACACACACACACACACAAACCTACAGAGTTTTCACAAGCTCTGCACCAGCTACGTTCTTGAAGATGCAAACCAACCTGGAATGGATGAAGGAACTCAAAAACTGCCAAGGGGACTTGGAGGATGGTTAAAGCCAAATCAGTCCAAAACAAGAAAAAAAAAAGAAGCAGAGACTCTGTTGAATCTTGATTCACAGAGAAAGGAGAGGTTGCTGTAGCAACTCTGCCAAAAGCTCAGGATAACGTAGGGCTGCCCAGTGGTTCAAGAGTCCGTTGATCTTTCATCAGCCTCAGTAGAGATTTAAAAAAAATAAATTATCTCAGTGACTATAGTAAATTGTCTCGGGAGATCAGGATGAACCCGAAGAAAAAGGACAATCGAAGTTTCTCGCTTAATCTTCAAAGTCAAAAAAAAAAAAAAGCAAAACAGGGAAAAGGCTGCAGGTTGTTCCGAATTAGGAGTGCAGCCCTTCTGAACTTCTGAACACGAGCAACCGAGCATATATGGGTCATTCCAGACAAACAGGTTTGAATGCAGGCAGGGAGAAGTTAGCCAATCCCATCTCATTAAGCTCCTTATATGCAAAGGCTCCCACAGACATTGCAATTTTCAGCCTACATGTGGGAGGCTAACCGAACGGGAAGGCCCTTGGCATGTGACACAGAACATACAAAGCGGCGGGGGTGATTACAGGTAGATTACAGGTAGGAAGGGGGGGAAGGCTTCAAGAGTGTAAGCCGCTCCGGCAGGGGGAAAAAAAGACTGGCTGGCGGTAGCTCTGAAAGTTCAAGATAGGAGGGAGGATTCGCCATTCGAATCCGAGAAAGTTTTTTTGTTTTGCTCCAGTAAACTTTTTTTTTTCATCTTTGTTAGGCTTTGGTGCCTTCTGCTGGGAAGGGAAGGGGAGAGGGTGGGGGGAGAAGAAAGGAGATTGAGGAAGGGAAGGGAAGGGAAAGAAGGGATGAGGAAGAGAAAGGGAGGGAGGGAAGGGAAGGGGAGAGGGAGGAAGAAGGAGGAAGGGAAGGGGGAGGGAGGGAGGGAGGGAAGAAGGAGATTGAGGAAGGGAAAGGAGAGAGAGGGAGGAGAAGGAGGAAGGGAAGGCAGAGGGAGGGAGGGAGGGAAAGAAGAGAGGGAAGAAGAAAGGAGATTGAGGAGTGGGAGGGAAGGGAGAGGGAGGGAGGGAGGGAGGGAGGAAGGAAGGAATGAGAATGAGGAAGGGAAGGAGGGGATGAGGAAGGGAAGACGGAGGGAGGGAGGAAAGAAGGAAGGAAGAATGAGAAAGAGAAGGAGGGAGGGAGGGAGGAAGATAAAGGGAAGGGGAAAACTAACAACAGGGACTCCAAATCCCTCAAGGCGAACATAGAAGCTCCAGTCTCACTTCCTGAAAAAGGTTTGATAAGTATGCCGCCTCAGTAGGCTTTTCACTTTAACTTCTATTCCTCCTTTTCATGAAACTACTACAAGCCACTGGGGTTGGGGGTGGGGAGAGAGCAGGGAGTGCCCTTGATTTACAGCCACTTACTAACTAAACGAAAACTAATTACTTCATTCTTCCAGGCTAGGCAACTTTGTTGTCCAATTCAAAATGCTAATTTTGGTCTTTCAGCGTTTATGGTTTTCGTACCTTTAAATGTGGTTTTTATGTTGCTTTAATTCCTGATTGGCTGCCGCCCAGAGTTCCGTATAAGACGAGCCGCTATATGAATGGTTTAAATAAATAATAAATATATATTTTTGAAAAAGGGAGGCTGAGCTTGAAAGAAGTCAGCAAACGCCATCTCGCATGCCTGCAGGCTCTAGGCTATCAAATATGTTCTCTTTTACTAGTGGAAGATTCATATCAGTCTAGCGTAGGTACTCTTCCTTCTTAGAATATTTACAGTCAGAGAGAGATCGTGCCAGTCTGGAGGAGGTGTCAAGTAGGAAATTAGTGTAGAATCATTACGTAGACACAAGAGGACAAGATCTGACCCTGGTCGAATGCCTTTGAGCTTTATCTAGTCTTTTCCAACTGGAAAATAAGCCCTAGCATTGATTTTTCAGGATGCTCGTAATATAAGCCCTATCCCCAAAAATAAAGGTAAAGGTAAAAGTTCCCCTTGCACATATGCGCTAGTCGTTCCCGACTCTAGGGGGCGGTGCTCCTCTCTGTTTCAAAGCCGAAGAGCCAGCGCTGTCTGAAGACGTCTCCGTGGTCATGTGGCCAGCATGACTCAACGCCAAAGGCACATGGAACACTGTTCCCTTCCCACCAAAGGTGGTCCCTATTTTTCTACTTGCATTTTTACCTGCTTTCGAACTGCTAGGTTGGCAGAAGCCGGGACAAGTAACGGGAGCTCACCCCGTTACGCGGCACTAGGGATTTGAACCACTGAACTGCCAACCTTTCGGTCGACAAGCTCAGCATCTTAGCCACTGAGTCACTGCATCACTTTCCCCAAAAATAAGCCCCAGTTAAGATCATCAGCCAGACGGATGCATTTACTACAGTATTTTCCCCCTCCCCAAATGAGACCTCCATCTTTTGGAGCAAAAATTAATATAAGATCTGCTCTTATTTGAGGGGAAATATGGTACTTAGTACTCAAAACTTCAATAAAATCGGTGGAAGGAAGCTTTATAATATCTGAAGGGCCCTTCCATGAAATTATGTAATATATATATATAGTTACTCATCTTATAAAAGTGGCCAGCTTTCAAGGGGAAAACAAGCCATTGTAAATAAGCAGAAAATAAAAATTAGGACACCCCCCCCCCCACCCAAAAATATCAAGTTTTGGTGAAGGAATCATAATAATCCCATACCAATTATACATGCGCTAGGCTCAATTCTTCTTATTCTTGTGCCATATTCCTCATCAGACGTTGATGATCATGTTGGTAATCCTATTTTTCTTCAACAGCTACACGAAAAAGTGCCGCTGAGTTTTGTCCAAACCGGTCCCTTAGATTCTGAAGCCCCTATGTTCTTCTGCCTGGATCTCATTTGCCTTCAATCTTTCCTTGGAGGATTAAGTGAAGGATGCTGTATTTTTCTGGGTGTCGCACCACATGTCCAAACTATCCTAACTTTTGCTTTTTCATGGTTTTGATGATTTCCCTTGGCTTTCCCAGGTGACTTATCCCCTCCTCATTTCTGATTTTGTCAACCCCAACTTATGCATCGAAGGTACGATCACAGCCCAAACGGTGAGAAATCAGTTGCAGATAGTTTGAAATGGATTGACAGATTGATATTTTTTGGGGTTTTGCAGCTTTTGGGATACCTACATTCCGTCCAACTATTGCAGCTCCATTGAGAGTGTCCTGACCTACGGCATTCTTGCATTGTATGGGAGCAGCTCTGTAGCAGACAAAAAAACTCTACAGAAAATCATTAAAACTGCCCAGAATATCATTGGACTCCAGCTACCAGCCCTGGACGACATCTTCGAATCTCGCTGTTTGAGGAAGTTGCATAACATTCTCAGAGATTCTTCCCATCCTGCTTACAGTCCTTTTGGACTGTTGCCTTCTGGCAGAGGATACGGAACAATTAAAACTCGGACCACACGTCTTCAGAATAGTTTTTATCCCAGAGCTATAATTGCACTCAACAATGAACTAAAGGGCCACTATCCGTGAGCTGTTGGACAGTATTACTTGGTCTGTTGTGTGGATGTTTGGGTGGTTTAGGGGTGGGGAATTGATTGATTGATTGATTGATTGAATTTTTATTCTCCTTCTGGACCCAGGGCGGTGAACAGCCAACTAAAAACAATTGTATACAAAAAGTTAAAATAATTTTAAAATAATTTATAAAATTTGGCCCATAATTTAAAACATTTCAATTAAAATCAATATCAAACGTTAAAACCCACATGGAGTCAGGCCAGCCCGGCTAACTGAAAGAAGTAAGTTTTAAGGGCCCGACGAAAAGTCCGGAGGTCTGAGATCACTCGTATCTCTGGGGGTAGATCGTTCCAGAGGGTGGGCGCCACCATAGAGAAGGCTCTCCCCCTGGGGGTCGCCAGCCGACATTGTCTGGCGGACGGCACCCTGAGGAGGCCCTCTCTGTGGGAGCGAACTGGCCGGTGGGAGGCAATTGGTGGCAGAAGGCGGTCCCGTAAGTACCCCGGCCCTAAGCCATGGAGCGCTTTAAAGGTGGTTACCAACACCTTGAAGCGCACTCGAAAGTCCACTGGAAGCCAATGTAGCTCACGCAGGAGAGGTGTCACATGGGAGTGCCCCGTCGCTCCCATAATCCCCCGCGCGGCTGCATTCTGCACCAGTTGGTGAATTTGTGGTGGGTGGGAGTGTGTTTGGGGATTGTTATGTGTGTTGGACCTGGTCTTTGTGTGTTAAGTGAATTTCGTTGTATGGGTATACTGTGTATACACGTACAATGACAATGAAGTTATTATTTACTTTATTCATTATTATTATTGTTATTATTATTATTACATACAATTAACCCATTATTTATCCATTAACTATCCATTAACAGAGGGATAGAATCACATTGTAAAGCCTTAGTAAGACCACATTTGAATCACTGCATCCAGTTTTGGTCACCCTATCATTAAAAACATATTGAGACTCTGGAAAGAGAAAAGCAACTAAGAGGATTAGAGGGTTGGAGGCTAAAACATACGAAGAACGGTTGCAGGAATTGGGTGTGTCTAGTTTAATGAGAAGAAGGACCAGGGGAGACAGGATAGCAGTCTTCCAATATCTCAGGGGCTGCCCCAAAGAAGAGGGAGTCAAACTATTCTCCAAAGCACCTGAAGGCAGGAGAAGAAGCAATGGGTGGAAACTCAGCAAAGAGAGAACGAACCTGGAATTAAGGAGAAGCTTCCTAACAGTGAAGGACAATTAACCAGTGGAACAGCTTGCCTCCAGAAGTTGTGAGCGATCCCATTAGTGGAGGTTTTTAAGAAAAGACTGGACAGCCAGCGACCCATATCTGAAATGGCATAAGGTCTCCTGCTTGAGCAGGAGGTTCGACTAGAAGATCTCCAAGGGTACCTCCCAGCTCTATTCTGATCCTGATCCTTTGGAGCATCTGCGCCAAACGCAGCTGGAGGGCAGAAGAGGGGTTTATTTTTTAATTTCCCAGTTTAGCCGTCTGGGGGAAAAAAATCACAACAAGGCAATCACAACAAAGATTTGGCTCTTCCAGGACTTCAAACCCTGTAGTCAGCTTACTGGGTTGCAAGCGGTTATGGCCCATAATTACGGCTGGGCTTTGAAATTGTGGACACACCCTCCTAAGGAGCATAATGACACAACCCTGCCTTTGAGATGGCATAACAGTATCCTGAGGTGGCTGCTGATTGAGTTAGATTTATGGGCTCTGCTCTTTGTTTGTCTTACACACCAAAACATCTACCTTCCAATGAGGGATTTGTAGACTGGGTACACAATTCGGCTGCTTAAAACCCTTCTGATAAAATAAAAAAGCTTTTCTGTTTAACCAATAGAAAGCAATATTTGCAGCTGAGGGTTGAACGGTGGGATCCTCGGTGCTCTCTGAACTTGGTCGGTCACAATGATGTCACGTCTGCAAGATAACCACCAATCTCAGAGAGCACCAAGGACACCGCAGTTGTCATCGTTTTATTTATTTATTTATTTATTTATTGGTTTGATTTATACGCCGCCCTTCTCCGGAGACTCAGGGCGGCTTACAATGCGTTAAGCAATAGCCTTCATACTTTTGTATATACCTGCTTAGTAGGGCTTTCAGGGGCCCCCTAAGCGGTGTTCTTTTTTTATACAAAGTCAGCTTATTGCCCCCACAATCTAGGTCCTGATATTACCTACCTTAGAAAGGATGGAAGGCTGAGTCAGCCTTGAGCCTGGTGAGATTTGAACTTGCAGTAATTGCAGGCAGCTGGTGCTACTTAACAGCACTTTAGTCTGCTGCACCACTAAGGCTCTTGTTGTCCTCCTAGTTGTCCTCCCCCTTTCTCCTCCTCCTCCTCCTCCTCCTCCTCCTGTCCTCCTCTTTCTGTCAAGGCCTGGAAGTCATCTTGGGTGTTGGATCTTAGACCTGCCACATTTAGTGCTGTGGGAAACTGGGAGGGGGGAATTGTATGGAGCACGGATGATATATAGTCATAATAAAATTCCTTTCTCAGAGAGTCAAGGACATCTTGCCCTGCACCTGGAGGGGTGTGGTTGGGAGGCATCTTCAGTTGGGACGGTGCCTTGATTGGATCACGTGATGGACATGTGGGTGCAGGGCAGGGGTGAGTTCTAATTTTTTTTACTACCGGTTCTGTGGGCATGGCTTCTTTTGTGGGCATGGCTTGATGGTCATGTGACAATTATTTAGGATTTAGCTGAGGTACTGGTCTATCAGGCTTTTAACTGCTTGCAGAGCTGTACCGGTCTACTCATGTATTTTTGCAGGCACTGATCTACTCATGTATTTTTGCAGGCACCGGTCTACTCATGTATTTTTGCAGGCACCGATCTACTCATGTATTTTTGCAGGCACTGATCTACTCATGTATTTTTGCAGGCACCGATCTATTTGTGTATTTTTGCAGGCACCGATCTATTCGTGTATTTTTGCAGGCACCAATCTACTCATGTATTTTTGCAGGCACTGATCTACTCATGTATTTTTGCAGGCACCAATCTATTCGTGTATTTTTGCAGGCACCGATCTACTCATATATTTTTGCAGGCACTGATCTACTCATGTATTTTTGCAGGCACTGATCTACTCATGTATTTTTGCAGGCACCGATCTATTTGTGTATTTTTGCAGGCACCGATCTATTCGTGTATTTTTGCAGGCACCAATCTATTCGTGTATTTTTGCAGGCACCAATCTACTCATGTATTTTTGCAGGCACCGATCTACTCATGTATTTTTGCAGGCACTGATCTACTCGTGTATTTTTGCAGGCACTGGTCTACTCATTTGTTTTCTTTTAACACTGATCAGCTGTAGGGCAGCCCTTTGAAGCCATGCGCAAGAGTTTAAACAGTTTTTTTTTCCTCTAGCCATCAGCTGGGACTCAGGAGGCAGCAATAGATTGGGGGTGGGGCGAAATAAAAGGTAAGAATAACGCAGGGGAAGGGGTGGGCACAGGGGGGGGGCGTGGGGGGCAGGCAGAACCAGTTCGGTGACGTCATATTGTCACCGCTACCGGCCCGGGAGAACCGGGCTGAACCCGGAGGAACCCACCACTGGTGCAGGGGGAAGGGACTTGGGACTTTCTTTTGGGTGGGGAAAACCTGGAAGCTTTCAGATTCGGGTTTCTCCAGATGTGCCAATATGACATCTCTAATAAAATGGAACTTTGAGGAACTTCTAGCCTCAGAGTCTTCTTTCGTTGGGGGTCTTACTTGGAACTCTGACATCTGCTCCTCCTCCTCCTCTCTGCAAATCCCACTTCCTTATAGAACTGGTGATGTTATCTAATTGGGCAATGAAACATCTGCAAGAGAGCACCAAGGATCCTACATAATGTCCTTTTCTCAGTCTAGCTTATCTGACATCTGAATGACATCTGCCTTTCTTCTCTCTTTTCACCTTCACGAGAAGGTAGGAGCTGTCTGGACCTTTTCACAAACCAGGCAAGCTCTGATTACTCAAGGTTTGTTTATCTGACATTTGAATACAAGTCATCTTCTTTGTTCGCTGCAGCTCAACAATGCCCAACGATGTTTCGAAATTGTAATATCTTAATTACAGGCTGCCTGAAGACAGACAGAGCAGGCGGTGTACCAATCAATAAAAGCATCGTCAATAAAATGAGCAACATAAAAGTATGCCCTAAAAACAGGGGTGGGCTTCAAAAATTTTAGCAAGGGGTTCTCTGCCTGGTTGCTGGGTGGGTGTGGCCATGGTGGGTGTGGCCTACTTAGCCTCCTGCACCATGGCAGGAGGGGGGAGCATTTTTGCCCTCCCCAGGCTCCAGAGGTTTTCCTTGAGCCTCCAGGAGGGCAAAAATGGCCTCCCTAGGCTCCGGAGGCTCTCTGGAACAGGCCTGTTTCCAGCCTTCCTAAACTTCCAGTAGGCTCGTTTTTCGCTTCCCGAAGCCTCGCGCACACCCTGCACTTACCTGCATCCAAAATGGGCCGCGTGGGGACTCCTGGGAGGGGTGGGGCCGAGTGGGCGGGGCCATCCAGGAGTGGGATTTGGAGGTTCTCTTGAGCTGCAAAGAATCTTAGCTAGAGGTTCTCCCAGACCCCTGCAAACCCCCAGAACCCCACCCCTGCCTAAAAATAAGAACTATTAGCAATCCTTTGTGGGCAAAACGGACAGGTAATATAGAAAAAAAAATGAATTTAGAAATAAACTTACCTTGGTTATTTAACAGATGGTACATAAAATAGCTATCAAAGTACTCCCGGAAATGTACATAAAGGAGGGATAGTCAATAGTGGTGAATGTCTCTACAGAAGTGGCAACAGAGAAGAATAGGAGCTGTGGTTTTTAATGGGACTCAGATTGAAAGGGCAGTATCACGTTTCCTATGGGGTTCTCCAGAGGTGGGTTTCAGCAGGTTCTGACCAGTTCTGGAGAACCTGTAGCGGAAATTTTGAGTAGTTCAGAGAACCGGTAGTAAAAATTCTGACTGGCCCCGCCCCCATCTATTCTCTGCCTCCCGAGTCCCAGCTGATCGGGAGGAAATGGGGATTTTGCAGTAACCTTCCGCTGCCATGCCCACCAAGCCACGCCCACCAAGCCATGCCATGCCCACCAAGCCACACCCACAGAACCGGTGGTAAAAAAAATTGAAACCCACCACTGGGGTTCTATATTTTCCATGCAGGACAGCTGTGGGGAAGGACATTAAATCAAGCAAAAGAGAAGGTTCTCCAACATCTGGGAAGAATGTGACGGATTCTGAATGTTGGGGTTATATAACAGAGTTGGAAGGGATCTTGGAAGTCTTCTAGAGCCCAACTCCCTGTTCAGGCAGGAGATCTTACACAATTCCAGATAAGTGGCTGTGTCCAGTCTCTTCTTGAAAGCCTCCAGTGATGGAGCACTTACAACCTCTGGAGGCAATCTCTTCCACTGCTTTATTGTTCTCTCCTTAAGTTCTAGTTTGCTTCTCTCCTTGATTAGTTTCCGTCCATTGTTTCTTGCCTTGTCTTCAGGTACTTTGGAGAATAGCTTGACTTCCTTCTTCTTTGTGGCAGCCCCTCAAATATGGAAAGACTGCTATCGTGTCTCCCCTAGTCCTTCTTTTCATTAAAAGAATTTCATTTTGTTCATTCCTGCAACTATTCTTCATACGTTTTAGCTTCCAACCCCCTAATCATCTTTGTTGCTCTTTTCGGCACTTTTTCCAGAGTATCAACTTCATTTTTATAATATGGAGACCAAAATGGGATGCAGCATTCTAAGCGTGGTCTTTACTAAGGCTTTGTAAAGCGGTACCAGACCAGGGGTACTACTCAGCAAGTTCTGACAGGTTCTGGAGAACCATAGACCCTCTGCGCAGAGGGTAAAAAATAGGTTATTTCCTGGTTAAAACCAGGAAGTAATAACGATCGGTCAGGTGGATGGAGCCTCACGCCGCCATTGCTACCAGTTCTCCGAACCACCGGCTGCCATTGCTACCAATTTGGCCGAACCGGTCCGAACCGGGAACATTTCATCCCTAATTGAAACCAATTACCCAGATAGCCTCTGGACTCTGCATATTAGACATGCTCAGCTGGAATTCTACGCAGCCAGTTGGATTCTGTGCTACTTAGGAAGTCCATTCCAACTCTACAATCTACAAGCACCAAGCCAAACCCCCAGAGCCAATCCCCCAATTCAATGTTATTATAAAAATGTAAAAAAAGATGATAGATAGATAGATAGATAGATAGATAGATAGATAGATAGATAGAT
>WNWU01000049.1:4430431-4448812 GCA_012654045.1 Ptyas mucosa
GATAGATAGATAGATAGATAGATAGATAGATAGATAGATAGATAGATAGATAAAGATTTCCAGTTGCACGAACTCATGTGATTCTAGCATTTTCATCAAGAGAGTCATCAAGAGTTATGCAAACAAAGATTAATTCGTATGGCAACATTGAAAAGCTCTTACGATCCATAACATTGCTTTTAAATCTCACAAGAGGGGTAAATATTGACCCTGAAAGGAGGGTGGGGGGAAATCTCTGTGGCAATCGTGGAGACTTGACACATTAGCATGGAGAATATTACGCCTTCAATTTTTTAAAAAAACATTCAAGTTTATTCATTATGAAATCAATCCCTCCATCTCTCCATCTCTCTATCTTTCTATCAATCTTTCTATCTCTCTGCTCTGTCTCTTTGTCTCTCTTTGTCTCTCTCTCTCTCTCTGTGTGTCTCTCTCTGTCTCTCTCTCTTTCTGTCTGTCTCTGTCTGTCTGTCTGTCTGTCTCTGTCTCTCTGTTTGTGTGTGTGTGTGTATGTCTCTGTGTGTGCCTATTTATCTTTCTAAGCTTAGGAGATCTCTACCTTCTTATGTAAACCATCTCTTCAAAGCTACTCGGAGAGAAGAAATCTAGGCTCTCCAATGTAAGTCTCAAGTCCATAGCAGAGTTAAGGTAGGGTAAAGCACTCGCTGGCTGGACACTAGAAAAGATGACACCGCAATGACCATGGAGAACATTGCGCATGGCGAATGTTACACCTCCAATTTTCAATACCCCATTCAGGTTTATTCATTATGAAATCAATCTCTCCATTTCTCACACCCTCAAACCCTCAATCTTTCCATCTTTCTATGTCTCTGGGTCTCAGCCTCTGAATCGCGCAGTCTCTCTCTCTCTCTCTCTCTCTCTCTCTCTCTCTCTCTCTCTCTCTATCTATCTATCTATCTATCTATCTATCTTTCAATCTAAGCTTAGGAGATCTCTGCCTTCTTATGTAAACCATCTCTTCAAAGCTACCTGGAGAGGAAAATGCTTGGATCTCCAATGTAACTCTCAAATCCATAGCAGAGTTAAGGTAGGGTAAAGCACCCGCTGGCTGGACACTAGAAAAGATGACACCGCGATGTCCACGGTCAGTGAGGGGGGTTTCAATATTCTTACCACTGGTCCGCCGCACGCATGCACACTTGCTTCATGTGTGTGCTTTCCATGCATACACTCAGCCTCGAAAACATCTCTAAATAGGATGTCATAGAGCCGGGGTGGATGGGCCCACCTGTGATCTCCGCTACTGGGTCGCCTAAACCGATACGAACCGGGTGAATACCACCTCTGTCCACAGCGGATTTGAAGGAGACAATGTGAGACAGAGGGGCATGGAGAGATCCATGAAATGGCCATGGGTCAGTCAAATCTCTTTTGCAAACCTGCAGATCTGGCACATCATCACTGAAGAACATTAGGCCTTCAATTTTCATTCAGGTTTATTCACTATGAAACCAATCTATCTCTATCTCTGTCTATCTAAGCTTGGAAGGCCTTTGTCTTCTCATTGTTGTGACCTAGGCCCAAGTAATTATTACCAGACACAATCAGTCCTAAACAAATGTTTTTTTATTAGAACAGCTGAGAATTACTTCATTCTCAGCTTAGTCCAAATTAATTCCAAAACAAATCCTTCATAAACAGTCCTTCGGCCTTATCACCAACCGTTGTCTCTTTTGGCACCCTGCCAAAGGCTTTTCTTGGCAAAACCCCACTAAGTTCAGAAGCAAGAGACGCCGACAAGAAACAAATGTAGCAATGTTGCTTTCCTACAAAGAGCCCAAGAGCCGTTGCTGCTCTTTTAAGCCTTCTGGGAGGGGCCAATCATCTCCTGGCCTTACTCCAGAGTCATCCTTCAGAAAGTAAGAGCTTCAGCTGCTCTTGCCTTCTGGCAGCTCTTCGCATGAGTGCACTAGGAACAGGCTCTTCCTGTTCCTCTGCCTCTCTGCTGTCAGCCTCTGCAGGCTCCGGAGTCCGCGCATCACTCCCAGATGGCCCTGGCTCCATCTCTGCCTCCGATGCAGAGCCCTCATCCGAGCCTTCCCCCAGACTCCAGGACTGGCCCATGTTCCTCCCCAGCCTCCTCACTGTCCGACTCCACAGCCAGCTCCGCAGGCTGCTGGCGGACCACAACATTAGGGGGTATAAAATGTATGGATTAACTATTGTACTTTGCTCTCCTTGCATTCAATCCACTCGGTGAGAAACTTGGAGGCCACCTCTGCAAACCTCCTTTTGGAAATAAACTCTTTGAATTGTGGACCAGACTTGTTTTTTGTATTGTGAGGATTAAATCTCACAGAGGGAAGCAACGTAGAAGTAAGGAAAAATTTCCCGACAGTGAGAAAAATTCATCAGTGGAATAACTTTGCCTCCAGGCATTGTGGGTGCTCCATCACTGGAGGTTTTAAAGAAGAGATCCGATAACCATTTGTCCAGAAGGGGAGGTCAACCTGTTCTCCAAACCACATGAAGGCAGGAAAGAAGCACTAGGTGGGACATGATAGCACCCTTCCAATATTTATTTATTTATTTATTAAATTTTTACACCGCCCTTCTCCTGCGGGACTCAGGGCGGTGCACAGCCGAGATAAAACAGAACATAAAATTTAAAAACAATTTAAAAAACATTAAACAATTGCGGCCCAACAATTTAAAACAACCCAATTAAAACTGAATTCAGTTAAAACTGAGAGGATGGGATCAGGCCAGCCCAGCTAGATGGAATAAGTGCGTTTTCAGGGCCCGACAAAAAGTCCGGAGGTCTGATATCGTGTGTATCTCAGGGGGTAGGTCGTTCCAGAGGGCAGGCACTGCCACAGAGAAGGCTCTTCCCCTGGGGGTCGCCAGCCGGCATTGTCTGGCCAACGGCACCCTGAGGAGGCCCTCTCTGTGCGAGCGAACCAGCCGGTGGGAGGCTATTGGCGGCTATTTGAGGGGCTGCCCCAAAGAAGAGGGGGTCAACCTATTTTCCGAAACACCAGAAGGCAGAACAAGAAACAATGGATGGAAACTTATCAAGGAGAGAAGCAACCTGGAATTAAGGATAAAAAACTTCCTAACAGTGAGGACAATTAATCAGTGGAACTGCTTGCCACCAGAAGTTGTGGGGGTTGGACTAGAAGACCTCCAAGTTTCCTTCCAACTCTGTTATTTTGACAGTCATATGGTAGGAACTGGGTACACCTGATGAATTGAAAATAACTCCATAACACGCTGCAAATTCTCCTGACTTTCTACTATATGGGAATGGCAGAGATGACATCTGTCAAGACCGAATTCTCAAGAGTAGAAGTTCCATTTTGGAGGTTTGGGAGAACCATTCTTTGCCATCTCAGTGAAGTCCTTATCCCTTCTTCTCCTATTCCTTAGAAAGATGTGTAGCAGGGGTGGGCTGCTAGGGGTTCGGGAGAACCTCTAGCTAAGATTCTGTGCAGTTTGGAAAACCCGCAAATCCCACTCCTGGCTGGCCCCGCCCACCCCTCCCCTCTCTTCCCCTCCCAGGAGTCCCCATGTAGCCCGTTTTGGATGAAGGTAAGTGCAGGGCTCGTGCGGAGTCTCAGGGAGGGTGAAAAACGGGCCTACTGGAAGTTCACGAAGGCCGGAAACAGACCGTTTCTGGCCTCCAGAGGGCCTCTGGAACCTGGGGAGGCTGTTTTCCACTCTCCTGGAGGCTCAAGGAAAGTCTCCAGAGCCTGGGGAGGGCAAAAACGCCCCCCCCAGCCCCCACCGTGGTGCAAGAGGCCCACTAGGCCACGCCCACCATGGCCACGCCCACCCAGCAACCAGGCAGAGAACCCCTTGCTAAAATTTTTGAAGCCCACACCTGATGGGTAGTGAGCTACTCCACGGTTGGGCTTCTACTCATTGGAACCCAATTCTGCTTTGCAAATGTCCCCTTCGAGGTTGCTAAACTTTCCACTGTGGCACGTTGGCAAAAGCTGCGGGAAGAGATGTCGTTTCCTATCTTGCGAGAGATTAAAAAACACGTCGAGTGGAGGTAGTTTTATTTCAAGCAGGATGGAGGAAATGGACAAAGACAAACATTAATTTCCAGGAATAGAGAGTCCTCCCGGCTTTTTCAAGCTGTGTGATGTCTTCATGGCCTAGTTCTCAGCACTGTTAGCTTCTCAGAATGTCTGCATTTGCATAAGCCAACTGCAATTGCCTTTCAAAACCAAGATCGTTCCATAGCTGTGCTCTCTCTCCCCCTCTCTCCCTCTCTCTCTCTTTCCCTCTCTCCCTCAGCCTTCCATCCTTTCGAGGTCAGTAAAGTGAGGACCCAGATTGTTGGGGGCAGTATGTTGACTCTATAAACCACTTACAGAGGGCTGTGGAACGCTGTGAAGCGGTATATAAGTCTAAGTGCTATTGCTATTCCTCCTTCCCTCCCTCTTTTCCTTCTTCCCTCTCTTTCTCCCTCCTTCCCTCTCTTGCTCTCTCTCTCTCTTTCACTCTCTGCCTTCCTTCCTCCCTCCCTCCCTCTCTTATTCCCTTTCTCATTCTTCTTTCCAGTGGTGAAATGGTTAGAATGCAGGATTGCAGGCTAACTCTGCATTCCACTGCCAGCAGTTCGATCCTGACCAGCTCAAGGTTGACTCAGCCTTCCATCCTTCTGACATCAGTAAATTGAAGACCCAGATTGTTGGGGTCAATAGGCTGACTCTGTAAACCGCTTAGAGAGGACTGTAAAAGCACTGTGAAGTGGTATATCAATCTTAAGTGCTATTGCTATTTGTTTTAGCATCTTTATCAGTTTCTTGCTACTTTCAGAGAGCCCTTCAGCTGCCACAATAGGGCTTTTCCAGGCCAAAGTTATCAAACATTGTTTAAATAAGAAGAAGAGGTACAGCAGGGTATCTCTCCCCATCTGGAGGAATGTTTAATGGAGATGATTACGTCTCAATTATCCACATATAAACTTCTCTTATGTGTGTTTACTGTAGGGCTCCAGTGTATGTAAACACTTCATTAGAGTTATCACAAATAACCCAAATTGAACAGCGTTACTCGTATTGACTTCAATCCACCAAGAATGCTATTTGGTCTGGGGCCATAATTCAAGTTGCGTTCAATTTACTCTGTGGAAATTTCATATTTCAAGCCAAGCTATAAGTGGGTTGGCTATAAAAGCCCATTATTACCTATCGTTTTGTACACATGCCAAAAAGCTCCAGGTAACGGGGTGGGGTGAGGTAGAGAGAAGCAGCTGGAGGAAGTATTGAATGGATTTCTCAACCAGAAATAAGGAAGATAATTTCCTCCTCCCCTCAATAGAACCGACATTAAGCAACAACTTTCCCAAATAGGCAAATGGGGAGCAGGGTTCATGAGACCAATATACTCCTGCTTAGATCTTCAGCTTGCGGGGAGTAGGGTCCTACTCAGGGGTGGGCTTCAAAAATTCTAGCAAAGGGTTCTCTGCCCAGTTGCTGGGTGGGTGTGGCCATAGTGGGCGTGGCCTAGTTGGCCTCCTGCACCACAGCCGGAGGGGGCTGTTTTTGCCCTCCCCGGGCTCCGGAGGCTTTTCTTGAGCCTCCGGGAGGGTGAAAACGGCCTCCCCAGCCTCCAGAGGCCCTGGTAGGCCCATTTTTTGCCCTCCCTGAGCGTCTCTGCATGCCCTGTACTTACCTGCATCCATTGGACTGTGTGGGAGGGACGGGGCAGGATGGGCGGGGCAGGGCTGGGCCAGCCAGGAGTAGGATTTGGGGGTTCTCTGAACTGCACAGAATCTTAGGTAGAGGTTCTCCCGAACCTCTGCGAACCCCCAGCAGCCCACCCAGAGGTGAAATGTTCCCGGTTCGGACTGGATCGCCTGATCCGGTAGCGATGGCAGCGGGTGGTTCGGAGAACTGGTAGCAAAAATCATCAGAGGCTTTTTTTTTTTTACACTTTTAAAAGCATTTTTTCTACAACTTCTTCCACCCAAAAAAGGCTTTTAAAAGTAAAACAAAAAAAAAAGTCTCTGATGATCACCCGGCTCAGCTGGGATCGTCAGAGAGACTTTTCAAAGCATTTTTTTCCTGCAACCTCTTCCGGGGAAGAGGTTGCAGGAAAAAAATGCTTTAAAAGTCTCTCTGACGATCCCAGCTGAGTTGCCTGATCGTCAGAGAGCCTTTTCAAAGCATTTTTAAAAACGATCAGGCAACTCAGCTGGGATCATCAGAGAGACTTTTAAAGCTTTTCAGTCATCCAGGTCATGGTTGTCCCAAAGGTGCTTTTTTCAAAAGGCAACTGGATTTTGTTTTTGTTTTTTTTTCTTACAAGACACTTTGCTTCTCATCCAAGAAGCTTCTGACCGAACACTGGAAAATGGAAGGATTTATATTTCTTGCAGTCCTCTGATCGTTAGCACTCTCTCTGAGAGGACACAGATAATCCCCAACTAGCCTCCATGGCTCTCAGAGAGAGTGTTAACGACCAGAGGACCGCAAAGAAATATTATCCTTCCATTCCTCCCCATCCTACCAGAACTAAACCTTCCATTTCCCCACCATTCAGTCAGAACCGAAGAAGCTTCTTGGATGAGGAGCAAAACGTCTTCGAAGGAAGAAAAAAAAAAACCCAAGAAAGTCCAATTGTTTTCTGAAAAAAGCACCTACTTTAATCAGGTTAAAAGTAGCCTTAAGTGACCACAGTGTGTGTATCCTCTCTCATTACAAAGCATTAAGTACAATCCTGTCAATAAATTATTGCCTCGAAAAATGTCAAGTACCACTTACCGCCTTAACACAAAGAAATAAAGTGCAGACTTTGTCCCAGTATTAAATAGATTATAAAATGTTTCTTGGTCTTGGAATGTACCTGTTTTTCTCCCTTGCCCACCTTTTCTTCCTTCTATAGTTCTCCCCTTGAATTAATTGCCTTTTTGTACAGCAGCTGTTAAGGATGGATGCATCAACGCAACAATATTTCTATTGACAGCTGTTACACCCGGCAACCCCCGCAGTTTTACAGCCCACTAAAAAGTTGACAGTCTTACCTTTAGCGTTACAGCCCAAAAGGTAAGAAAGGAATACAAGAAAATAATCTTGGGACAAACTGCCTTTGACCTCACAGTATTTTACAACCAGAAACAAACAAGCAGTTTGGTTAACACCAGAGATCCTTGTTCACCTGAAAATTCCAGTATGCACCGTAAGCAGGAGGGTGAAATGCTACCGGTTAGGGTAAAATGGTAGAAATAAAAACTACCGGTTCAGCTTCAACTCCAGAGCTGAAAAAGCTTCTTGAATGAGAAGTGAAACATCTTCAAAGAAACCCCCAGAAAGTCCAGTTGCCTCCTTAAAAAGCACTTTTGGGACAACCATGACCTGGATGGCTGAGAATCTCAGAATGTTGAATGTCTCACAAACTTTTCATGCCTTTAAAAATTCAGCTGAAGCAAAAAAATTCAGCACTATGCATATAAAGCCACAGATAACAATTTACTGGTGCCATAAACTGTGCTGTGCAGCTTTTCAGAATTCCAGATTCCCAGGGGTAAAAAAAAAAAAAAAAAACACAATACTTTGGCATATGCAGAAGTTTATGTAAAGATTCCCCTCTCACATATGTGCTAGTTGTTCCCGACTCTAGGGGGCGCTGCTCATCTCCGTTTCAAAGCCGAAGAGCCAGCGCTGTCCGAAGACATCTCCATGGTCATGTGGCAAAGGCGCACAGAACATTGTTCCCTTCCCACCAAAGGTGGTCCCTATTTTTCTCCTTGCATTTTTTATGTGCTTTCGAACTGCTAGGTTGGCAGAAGCTGGGACAAGTAACGGGAGCTCACCCTGTTTTGCGGCACCCAGGATTCGAACCACTGAACTGCCAAACTTTCAATCGACAAACTCAGCATCTTAGCCACCGAGCCACCGCTCAGTGTTTATGTACAACTTCTTAAATCCAAGGCATATTTTAAGGGATTGAGTTGCATTGCAATTGGACTTTGTTTTTTCCTCGAAGATGCTTCATTTCTCATCCAAGAAGCTTCTGATTGGAGGGTGGGGCATGGAAGCATTTATATTCCTTGAAGTCATCTGGTGGTTAGCATTCTTTCTGAGAATTGAGGCCACACTTGGAGGTTTATCTGTGCCTTCAAGGTCATCTGAATCAGCGTGCAGATGAGTGTGGGACGTTCTTGGAAATGCTGAAAGGACTGTGTCGAAAAACAGAAGCTGGGTGGTGTCGTATCCTTCCACTTCTGTTGAAAGATCTTTATTCAATCTTAATGTAGATGGCCTCTTTGACCCCCCCCCTTTTTTTTCAAACCATCACTGCTTCCCTAAATCCCAAAGGTGCTTTTTCAGGAGGCAACTGGAATAGAAAATATGGAATGGAATGGAATGGGATGGGACGGGACGGGACGGGACGGGACGGGACGGGACGGGACGGGACGGGACAGGATAGGATAGGATAGGATAGGATAGGATAGGATAGTTGGAAGGGAACTTGGAGGTCTTCTAGTCCAACCCCCTGCCCAGGCAGGAAACCCTCTACCATTTCAGACAAATAGTTATCTAATCTCTTCTTTAAAACTTCCAGTGTTGGAGCATTCACAACTTCTGGAGGCAAGTTGTTCCACTGGTTAATTGTTCTCACTTTCAGGAAATTTCTCTTTAATTCTAAGTTGCTTCTCTCCTTGATTAGTTTCCACCCATTGCTTCTTGTCCTACCTTCAGGGGCTTTGGAGAATAATTTGACTCCTTCTTCTTTGTGGCAACCTCTGAGATATTAGAAGACTGCTATCATGTCTCCCCTAGTCCTTCTTTTCATTAAACTAGACATACCCAGTTCCTGCAACCGTTCTTCATATGTTTTAGTCTCCAGTCCCCTAATCCTCTTGGTTGCTCTTCTCTGCACTCTTTCTAGAGTCTCAACAACTTTTTTAACATCATGGCGACCAAAACTGAATGCCGTATTCCAAGTGTGGCCTTACCAAGACATTATAAAGTGGTATTAACACTTCACGTGATCTTGGTTCTATCCCTCTGTTGATGCAGCCTAGAACTGTGTTGGCTTTTTAGCAGCTCCTGCACACAACTGGCTCATATTTAAATGGTTGTCCACTAAGACCCCAAAGATCCCCCTCACAGTTACTACTATTGAGCAAAGTACCACATATACCGTACCTGTGCATTTTGGTTTTCTTGCCTAAATGTAGAACCTTATTTTTTTTCACCCTTGAATTTCATTTTGTAAGATAGCACCCAATGTTCAAGTCTGTCAAGATCCTTCTGTATCTTAAGCCTATCTTCTGGAATGTTGGCTATTCCTGCTAGCTTGGCGTCAACTGCAAATTTGATGAATAAACTTCCTTGTTTTGCTTTGAAGATGTTTTGTACCTCATCCAAGAAGCTTCTTCATTTCTGACTTGATGGGGGGGGGGACAGACGGAAGGATTAATATCCCTTGCGGACAGCTGGTCATTTGCATCCTTTTAAGAGGGTCGTTGAGGCCACTTGGAGGTTTATCTGTGTCCTTGGGGTCATTTGAGTAGTGCAAATGGGTGTGAAGCCTTCTTGGGTGTTTTCTGCCCTGGGTCCCTTCACTGCCGAAGACAGGTTCAGGCTGTTGGGGATGGAGTCTGTGAAATCCTTCCATTCCCCACCATCCAGTCAGAGTTGGCAATCATCGAGTCCTTAATAGCCTCCTCTCCAATCCAACCCATTAAGAGGAATTGATACAGTTTGGATAATACCTTCTGTTCCTAGTTACATGAAATAATGTGTCTACTCTAGCCAAGTGGGAGTCAAATTTTATGGAAGGGATTATTTCCCAAGGCCCAGCACCCAACCCTTCCTCCCAATTTCGTCACTGCATATTAACTACTGCAAATAAATTTCCAGGTCTAGGTTTTGCATAGGCATCTTCCTTCAAACCTCTGTTCAGAATAACAGAATGACAGAATAACAATACAGTTGGAAGGGACCTTGGAGGTCTTCTAGTCCAACCCAAAATAAGGACTCCTATTTTGGGGTGGGTGGGGTGGATTAGAAGGCCTCTAAGGTCCCTTCCAGCCCTATGATTTTAACTAGGATTCCCTCACCATTTCCTCGTGAAAATTTAAAACTTAGATCTAGATTGGAAACAGATATTTTCATTTCCTCTGTCCCAGCAGAAAACACAGACCATCCGGGCAGAATTATAAGTTACTCCGAGCCGAGGTGGCGCAGTGGTTAGAGTGCAGCACTGCAGGCTATTTCAGCTGACTGCTAGCCGCAGTTCTGCAGTTCAAATCTCACCCGCTCAAGGTTGACTCAGCCTTCCGTCCTTCCGAGGTCAGTAAAATGAGGACCCAGATTGTTGGGGGCCATAGGCTGACTCTGTAAACTGCTTAGAGAGGGCTGTAAAAGCACTGTGAAGTGCTTTTACAGCCCTTCACAGAAATTTTGGGCCGAATTATGATTGTAAGTCAAGGACTACCTCTCTGGATTGGCTAACTCCATTCCTGATTTTTTCACTTGAGGGCAAAGCAAGAAAGATAAGGAGAAGTTAGGACCTTCATCACTGATCAAGTCAAGTTCCATCCCTAAAAAAAATTATCACTTCATTTGTTCTAATAAAAAATACAAGAAAAATGAAAGAGAGAGGGTGGGGTAAGGGAGGGAGAGAGAGAGAGAGAGAGAAAGAAAGAAGGAAGGAAGGAAGGAAGGAAGGAAGGGGAGGAAGGAAGGAAAGAGAGAGAGAAAGAAAAAAGAAAGAAAGAGAAAGAAAGAAAGAAAGAGAAAGAAAGAAAGAAAGAAAGAAAGAAAGAGGAAGGAAGGAAGGAAGGAAGCATGGGAGGGAAGAAAGGAGGGAGGAAAGAAGGAAAGAAAGAAAGAAAAGAGAGAGAGAAAGGAAGGAAGGAAGGAAGAAAGACGGAAAGGAAGAAAGAAGGAAGGAAGGAAGGGAAAGAAGGAAGGAAGGAAGGAAGGAAGGAAGGAAGGAAGGAAGGAAGGAAGGAAGGAAGGAGAGAGAGAGAGAAATCCAAAATGAAGAATTATTTGCACACACTTCTAGTTTCATTAGAGGATACATTTCACTGTTAAAGTATTTTCTTTCATTTTAGCAAGGGAGGGGACAGTCATTTTCTTCAGAGGGGACAGTCAGTTCAAATGATAAGAGGCTTGCAGAGGGGTAAACAAAATTTATTTATCAAAATTGTGAACAGATCAAATTGCACAAAGCATTAACCAAAGAGATGTCTGCAGAGTTCCAAGGGAGTTGCATCATCCCAGTTTCAAGATCAGAGTCCTGGCATTAACATTTTGGATCGCAGAAAGATGCCTGATTGATTTCATGGGCGGGTATCTTATCCTGCCATTCCAATTCCAATTAGTCTTGCGGAGTTCATTAAAGAAACGTATCGCGATGGTTCCCTGAACATCAGGTCGAGTCCTGTTTGAAGAGGCTGATTTTGAGTCCAGAAGCCCTGATCAATATCCTTAAAGACTCAGCCTGATTCAGTTCTCTGCCTAGGAGGGCGATTCAAGCCATTTTCCAAGGCAAAGCAAGAAACAAGGGTTGGAAATTAAACAAGGAGAGAAGCAACCTAGAACTAAGGAGAAATTTCCTGACAGCGAAGAACAATTGTGGAATAAGTTGCCTTCAGAAGCTGTGGGTGCGCCATCCCTGGAGGCTTTCAAAACAGAGATTGGATCAAGTAGGGGGTTGGACTAGAAGACCTCCAATATCCCTTCCAACTTTGTTATTTTAGGTTCGATGGCTCTTTCTATGTAGCACTGGCTAAGGCAGGGGTCAGCAACCTGTGGCTCTGGAGCCAGATGTGGCTCTTTCACCCCTCTGCTGCGGCTCCCTATCAATCAAAATATGTGTCACAGCCACCAATGTGCGAAACCCGCCGGCACACGATTTATTGAGCTTTTCAACCCTCGGTAGGCCAACCATGGATAAATCCAAGAAAAGAAAACATTCAGAAGAAAACAGAATGTTTTATTCAACTACATATGCTAGTTTTGTGGCCGCTCCATAAATAGTCAGGCACCGGAAGGGTTTTGTGGCTCCCGGTGTTTTCTTTTCTGTGGGAAACGGGTCCAAATGGCTCTTTGAGTGTTTAAGGTTGCAGAGCCCTGAGCTAAGGCACTAGTGAGGTCTGATGCACGTTGCTCACCTTGGGTGCTTGCAATTTCTTCTGCAGCCAAGATCTACTTTTTATAAGATAGGTTAGACACTTTCACATTTACCACTAAGTCATGAAGACAATGGTTTGGTGTAGGAACCCAGTGTTGGTTTTTTTAAAAAAAACAGGGTCTACGTTTGGGATGCTTAGATCTTGTTGTGGTCCGCCATCAACCTGCGGAGCTGGCAGCGGAGTCGGACAGTGAGGAGGCTGGGGAGGAACATGGGCTAATCCTGGAGTCTGGGGAAGGCCCGGATGAGGGCTCTGTGTCGGAGGCAGAGATGGGGCCAGGGCCATCGGGGAGCGATGTGCAAACTCCGGAGCCTCAAGAGGTGGATAGCAGAGAGGCAGAGGTACCATGTGAAAAGCTGCCAGAAGGCAAGAGCAGCTAAAACAAAAGGGACAACTCGGGAGTAAGGCCAGGAGATGAGTGGCCCTTCCCAGAAGGCTTAAAAAAGTAGCAACGGCTCTTGGGATCTTTGCAGGAAAGCAACATTGCTACATTTGTTTCTTGTCAGCATCTCTTGCTTCAGAACTTGTGCCGAGAAAAGCCTTTGGCAGGGTGCCAAAGAAGACAACGGTTGGTGATAAGGCCGAAGGACTGTTTGCAAAGAATTTGTTTTGGATTTAATTTGGACTAAGCTGAGAATGAAGTAATTCTCAGCTGTTCTAATAAAATATGTTTGTTTAGGACTGATTGTGTCTGGTAATAACTACTTGGGCAGGGCAGATCTGGAAACAGCGAAGGACCAGCCCGAAAATGAAGCTCGGGAGGACCGCGCTCCAGTGGTGGGTTTCTACTGGTTCACCCCGGTTTGGGCAAACTGATAGTGGCAGTGATGGGAGGCTTTGCCCACCTGCCTGTATATCATCACAGATGCTCTGCGCATGTGCAGAAGCACCATGCATGAGCAAAGCAAGAGAATGCATTTGCATGCTCCTAATTCCGATGTAGGAGCAAAGGTAAGTGGAACCCACTACTGCCATGCTCAGTTTTCGCTGGCAGAATGCTCAGGCCACCACAGGTGCCCCCGACATAAGGGACATTGACCTGGCCACACCCACCCCAGCCACACCCACCCCAGACCCCACCCCCCGAGGTCAAACACAACCCTGATGCAGCCTTCAACAAAATCGAGTTTGACACCCCTGGTTTACATCATATCTACTATCCGAATGGATGGTTCAACAAATCACGATTAAAGCAATTGAAGGTTTAAGCATGTTGGGTGAACCTTTGATTAGAACCTAGATCAAATCTATTCTCCCCTTTTCCCCCTGTGTTCTAGTGTTTTCATCTGGTCACTTTGATGGGAGAACCAAGATAAAACTGGCTGCATGCATTCACAGCGTTCTTAATCTTAATTCTATTTGATAGGATGTCGACAGAGGGAGGGAGGTCTTTTCTTTATCTAGATTGAATGTTGAAAGTCAATTTGTGTGAACCTTCCACTCCGCCCAATCTCTTGGGAAAGTCAAAGTCAATGAAGAGATAGTCTATGGCCAGTAAAATTTAAGAGGATAAAATGATGCAACATTTCCCCTAGAGAGGAAAATATAACGATCACCTGAAAATCTGACCAAAACGGACCAAATTCAACCTGTTTTGCACATCCAAAGCTGTATCTTAGTTCTATTCCAGCAAAACGGTCTTCAAGCTAGATAAAGATCTTGAGGTAACTAAGAATTACCACCCGGACCCATACGAGACAATTTCCAAAATGTTGAAACCGTTACGCTTGCGGAAAAGCAATCCAAACCCAAATGCAAATCAAGGAAGATTTAGAAGAAACAAAGCAGGTTTTGGGTCGTGGTGCTGATTCGACAGGGTAGAGGGTGTCCTGTATGCAAGGGTAGGATTCTACCGGTTTGGACCAGTTTGGGCGAACTGGTAGCTCCGACGATCATCTGGGAGCGAACCGGTTCGCTCCGACGATCAGGCTGGTCCACCCACTTTTGTTCTTTACTGACCTATATCTTCTCAGCTGATTCGTGTGTCAGAACAAATTGCCGTGTCTCAGCTGTGTTACTCCCCAGCAGTAACGCGGAAGGTAAGTTTTCCTAAAACTGCACATGTGCTCTCAGGATGCATCAGGCGAGTGCGCGTGTGAAATGCGATCGTGCGTGCAAAGCACGCGATCACCAAATTTGTTGTTAAACCGGCAGGATCCCACCATTGCCGGCATGGACATCTGTTTGGGATCCTTCATTTTGAATTCCTGCCCTTACAACTCTACGATTTTATGCATGATAAAAGGCGCTGCTTTTGACTGGCCAATTGTCAAGGGTGAAACTTTGGCAGCTACATGCCTCTTCGTTTCAACTTCCCCTTAGAGTAGGGCAGTGATGGATAACCTTTTTGCCATCGTGTGCCAAAAATGGGGGGAGTGCGGGGGGTCACGCACGTGGGCAACCCACCGGCACTCCCCCTGCTTTTGGCACACGATGCCACAGTAGGCCTGTAGGCCCATTTTTTGCCCTTCCCAGGCTCCAGAGGCTTTCTTGTAGCCTGGGGAGGGCAAAAACGGCCTTCACTATACCCCCCCCCCCCCCCGCGAAGGCCCTCTGGAGGCAGGAAATGGCCTGTTTCCCAACTTCTGATAGGCCCAAAAGGCCCGAAAATCAGCTGGCTGGCTCATGCATGTGCATCATAGCTGAGCTAGGGCAACGCTTGCGTACCCACCAATATGGCTCAGTGTGCCACCTCTGGCACGCGTTCCATAGGTTCGCCATCACGAGAGTAGGGCAAGGGTGTCAAACTCAAGGCCCAGGGGCCGGATCTGGCCCACGAGGTGCTTAGATCTAGCTTGCAAAGCAGTGGTGAAATCTGAACCGGCTTACTACCGGTTCGCTGGCTGCGCATGCATGCTGCATGCCAAGCGTTCACTGTGCGCACGTATGCTCAGTACACACCAAAAGGAGGCTTCGGGAGGTAAGTAGAACAGCTATTGGGGGAGATCAGCTGTGACACGCAAGCTTGGGAACCTTTTTTTAAAACTTTTTTAGTATGCATCTTTTTTTCTGCATCTTTTTCTACTACAAGAGCACCAAAGATAACAGCTTCAACATCCGCCTTTGTCCAGCGAGACTAGCAAAACGGAAGAATTGTAAACCATTGAAATATCTTTTTTTTTTTTTTACCCCACCCTCTGGATGTGAAAGAAGAATACGAGCAGCCTTGCGCTGACAAGGTTGGTATTAAAACAAAGGCAGTCAAGAATTGCGCAAAATCCTTGCACACACGTATTTGGTAACCTTATCCAAACACGGACTGAGATTATTGATTTTGCCTCTGGGGCAGAAAGTCTTCAGTCGCAACCGACTGGCTGCCAACTCGAGGCTCTCCGATTGTTTTTATAAATCCGAAAATTATATATAGGAATTGACTATACCAGTTGAGCAGCCTTTGGGAAGGTATCAGAAAATTCGTCTCGGCGAAAAAGAAATCTTATTTCATAGGTGTATGTGTCAGGGGTGAAATTCACTGACCTTCACTACCGGTTCTCAAATGTGCTCTCGCGCGCCTCCTCCACGCACCCACAGAGCCTCTTGTGCATGCGCAGAGGGTCAACAATGGGATGTGATGACATCCGGGTGGGTGGGCAGAGCCTCCCGCCAGCGGCACTACCGGATCACGCGATCCGGATAGTTCCGACTGAATTTAACCACTGGAATGTGTACACATGCACCTAGAGGCAGACTGTAAACAGGGATAACCCAAATTTACCAAAATTACAATGCGTATCAGTGAGTTCAGCTTTAATTTCTATCAGCACATTCTTATATCAAGATACTAATTTAAATCTCTCTCTCTCTCTATCTAACTATCTATCTATCTATAATTTTATTTTAATTCTCTTTTCGTAGGTCTTTTGTGTATTTTTGTTTCATCCAGGTTTTTCCTACGTAAATCAAGATCTTTATACAGCCATGGTTCAGTGAAATCTCATTCACTAGAATTTTTTGGCTTTATCAGCCATCAAAGCAGCATTTTGTTGTCTGTTTTAAGATTTAGGGGAGACTAAGATAGCTATTTCTGGCTTGTTTGCCTTCTTCGGTTAGCCACACCCCCATCTCATGATATATATCTCTGGAAGGTGTCTAGGCTGCTTTTGAACTTGGAGACAACTTACATTCGCCCATTGTCCTTGCTCTGCGCCAGGATTTATTTTTCCTGCTTTCTGTGGTCTGGCTCAGTATCACCGACTTTAATTATGCTTCCTTGTATAACCCATAATAACATGGTTAAGGCATCAGCCATCTGTGATGGACAAATTCGTTTTGCAATCACGTGGAGCCACCTGATATCAGATCCCAGAAAGAAGGGTATAAATAGGGCCATTTGGTTTTCAAAAGGATTGTTTACTGTTTTCTGCTTGTTCCAGAGAATTAAATTGAAATTCAAACGTAGAGAAGCAACTTAGGAGAAATTTCCTGACAGTGAGAACAATTAATCAGTGGAACAACTTGCCTCTAGAAGCTTTGAATGCACCAACACTGGAAGTTTTTAAAGAAGAGATTGGACAGCCATTTGTCTGAAATGGTATAAGGTTTCCTGCCTGAGCAGGGGGTTGGACTAGAAGACCACCAAGGTCCCTTCCAAATCTGTTATTCTATATTGGTACCGTTCTCTCTCTCTGCGGCTCGGCAATTACTCAGCATCTGTACAAGCACGTTTTGTTAAAACAGTGTGTGGAATCTGAATGCTGCACCTTACACAACACAAAGTTTACTCCTTAGTGAGGGAAACTTAATCCTCTGGCCACAGAAGGTTGAGATAAACATTAAATGGGTGTGGTTTTCACACTCAGTTGCCGGAGGTGATCAGCCAAATCCTCTGTTCTAGATAAATCATCACCACGTGATAACTTAAGGCACTGGCTGGTTCTACCGTCTACAGCAGGGGTGTCAAACTCACAGCATCACGGCGGTGTCACATGACATATTGGGACTTTTCCCCCCTTTGCTAAACCGGGTGGGGGCGGGGCCAGCATGTGACACATCCAGCTTGTGGACCACGAGTTTGATACCCCTGGTCTCCAGTAGGGTTAAAAGTCACATGCTGTGTCATGAACAGCACAGTGGTGAAATCCAAATGTTTTTACTACCAATTCTGTGGGCGTGGCTTGGTGGGCATGGTAGGGGAAGGATACTGCAAAACCCCCATTCCCACCCCACTCCAGGGGAAGGATACTGCAAAATCCACATTCCCTCCCCACTCCAGGGGAAGGATACTGCAAAATCCCCATTCCCTCCCCACTCTGGGTCCAGCCAGAGGTGGTGTTTGCCGATTCTCTGAACTACTCAAAATTTCCGCTACCAGTTCTCCAGAACCTGTCAGAACCTGCTGGATTTCACGCCTGGAACCACCCCTTAACAACATAGGCGTGCATTGCAACACTACAGATAAGAGAAAGTCCTCAACTTACAACTGCAACTGAGCCCAAAACTCCTGTGGCTGAGCGAGACAGTCGTTAAGCAAGTTTTGCCTCATTTTACGACCTCTCTTGTCACAATGGTTAAGTGAATCTGGCTTCCTCATTGACTTTGCTTGTCAGAAGGTCGCAAACGGAGGATCGCATGATCCCGGGGCATTGAAACAGTCACATGCCAGTGGCCAAGCATCAGAATTTTGATCACCTGACCATGGGAATGCTGCAACGGTCATAAGTGTGAAAAAGGGTCATAAGTCCCGTTGAGACTTTAAACAGTCACTTTGCTTGCCAGAAAATTGCAAAAGGGGATCATGTGACCCCGGGAGCCTAAATATAGTCATAAATATGAGTACAGGTAGTCCTTGACTTACAATTATTCACTTAGTGACTGTTCAAAGTTACAACGCCACTGAAAAAAAGTGACTTAGGACCATTTTTCACACTTATGACCATGGCAGCCTCCCCATGGTCATATGACTTACATTCCGATGCTTGACAACTCACTCACATTTATGACGGTTTCAGTGTCCCGGGGTGGGGGTGGGGGGTCACATGATCCCCCCTTTTGAGACCTTCTGAACAGCAAAGTCCACGGGGAAACCACTTAACAACCATCTTACTCATTTAACCACTGCAGTGATTCACTTAACAACGGCAGCCAGAGGAGTTATAAAATGGGGCAAAACTCACTTAACAAATGTCTCACTCAGCAGCATACATGTTGGGACTCAATCGTGGTCGTACGTTGAGGACTACCTCTATACGCGCCAACCGTCTGAATTTTGTAGCGTTGGGAATGCTACAATTTTGTAGCGTTGGGAATGC
>WNWU01000049.1:4452856-4466096 GCA_012654045.1 Ptyas mucosa
TGTGTGTGTGTGTGTGTGTGTGTGTGTGTGTGTGTGTGTATGTGTAGATATGTATGTATGTATATAAATGTATATGTATGTATATGTATGTATTTTTCTTTCAGCAAGGTTTTTCCTACGTAAATCAAGATCTTTATGCAGCCATAGTTTAATGAAATCTCATTCACTAGTTTCTAGGCTTTATCAGACATCAAACCAGCATTTTGCTGTCTGTTGTGAGACTTAAGTGAGACCCCAAATGCAGACTCTGCAAAGAAGTGGATGAAACCATTGATCATATACTGAGTGGCTGCAAGACAATAGCTCAGACTGACGACAAAGAACGTCATAACACAGTCGCTCAGATGATCCACTGGAACTTGTGTCAAAACTACCATCTGCCTGCAGCAAAGAACTGGTAGGATCATAAACCTGAGAAAGTGGTCGAAAATGAGCATGCAAAACTATTGTGGGATTTCCGAATACAGACTGACAAAGTTTTGGAACACAATACCCCGGATATCACGATTGTGGAGAAGAAAAAAGGTGTGGATCATCGACGTTGCCATACCTGGTGACAGCAGAATCGACGAGAAACAACTTGAAAAATCACCAGATATCAGGATTTGAGAATCGAACGGCAGAGACTCTGGCATAAACCAGTGCAGGTGGTCCCAGTGGTACTCGGCAGACTGGGTGCTGTGCTTAAAGACCTAGGCAAGCACTTAAAAACAATTGGCGCTGACAAGATCACCATTGGTTAGCTGCAGAAGGCCACCGTACTGGGATCTGCTCGCATAATCCACCGATACATCACGCAGTCCTAAGCGCTTGGGAAGTGTTTGACTAGTGATTTGGGAAATCCAGCATGGTCATCTTGTTTGCTATGTATAGTGTTGTCATCATCATCATCATCATCACCTTATTGTCATTGTACATGTATACACAGTATACTCATACAACGAAATTCACTTAACACCCAAAGACCAGGTCCGACACACATAACAATCCCCAAACACACAACATGCCCAACAAGGATGTCTCGGGTTTCAAATCTATGTGTTGTTTTGTCATAGTATCCAGCTACATGTGTATTTTCTTCCAGTTTTTTTTTTTTTTTTTTTTGCTTTGGGACATCCTAGTTTCCATGTTTTAACTGCAACCACAACTGGTTCCCTATATTTATTTAGATGGCGCCAATGAGAGCACAGAAATTAAACCGACAATGGAATTACCCTACCAATGCTTTCCTCTAACTTGTCTTCATGCTTTTGAGATATAACTATCACTTGAGAGACAAACTTTGTGACGTTTGCAATAATTAACCAGAAGCATCAAATATATATTTGAACGTCACTTTTTGTTTTTAAAAAAGCTCATTGTTAGGCAAACTCAGCCTATTTTTACTATTACTTGCCTCCAGAAGTTGCGAATGCTCCAATCACTGGACGTTTTTAAGAAGATGTTGGATAACCATTTGTCTGAAGTGGGGTAGAGTTTCCTGCCTAAGCAGGGGGTTGGACTAGAAGACCTCCAAGGTCCCTTCCAACTCTATTATTCTATCCTATCGTTCTCTGCCTATAATGAGAATACAGCTGTATTTGTAAGATATAAAGACATTTTAACAGAGAAGGGAGAATTAAAAAAAAACAAGACTTAGAAAAACAAGGGATTGAGACAGAAAAAAATCCGTCAGAAGGTGAAGTAATAAAAAAGATTTTAGACTGCAGAAATGAATAGATTAACTTTAAGAATAGGAGATAAAGAGGAATCAGTGTATTTCAAGATATGGGGAAGATTTTATATATGGTTAGAAAAGAAATATGAAGATAAGAGGATAGATAAATGATTTAGATAATAGAAAGTTAAATGAGGGAGAGGATAAAAAAGAGATAGAAACCCAGATGGCACCAGAGTAAATGAAAAAGGGGGACGGGAGGGGGGAAAAGAAAGAAGATAATAAGAATAAATGTACAAATATGATGATAATACTGATAGAATAAATCTGAAAACAAACTGAAAGAAAGTATATACTATTAGAATATAGGAGTTGCTCGGATACCAGACAAGGAGAATATTCTACAGCAAAGAAGGTAGAAAGGAGAGAGGAGTAGAGGGTAGGAAGAGGAGAGGGAGGGAAAGGAATGGAAGAAAAGGAAAAGGAGAGGAAGGAAGGGTAGGGGACAGGAGTAGGAGAGAAGGTGAGAAGGGGGAAAAGAAGAGAGGAGTGGGGGAAAGGAAGGGGAAGTAGGATGAGGTAGGAGAGGAGAGGAGGGAGGGGGGGAAGGGAAAGAGGAGAAGAAGGTTTGTTGCGAAATGAGGGAAGAAAGAGCAACTCCGAATGTAATTAAAATTCCTTATTTTAATGCTTTCTTTAAGGAAAACATGTATATGTAGGATTAATTATGTATAAGAAAATGTACATTTTATATTATGTGTATAAGAAATAAAACTGAAAAACTTTTCAGAGAGAGAGAGAGAGAGAGAGAGAGAGAGAGAGAGAGAGTGTGTGTGTGTGTGTGTGTGAGAGAGAGAGAGAGAGAGAGAGAGAGAGAGAGAGAGAGAGAGAGAGAGAGAGAGAGAGAGAGAGAGAGAGAGAGAGAGAGAGAGAGGGAGAGAGAGAGAGAGAGAGAGAGAGAGAGAGAGAGAGAGAGAGAGAGAGAGAGAGAGAGAGAGGGAAACGGAGCTGAACAATGCATGGCTCCAAGAGGCTCAGAATAGAAAGGAAGTAACATTGGGTTTTTTTAAAAAAAAAGTTATAAAAAATACAGAACACAATGCAAGTAAACAAAATCAGCATCCAGCCAAACAATGCACTATATAAACAGGAACACGTCTAATAAAGGAGACTGCATCCACACCCTACTGCAGGACCTTGGAGAACAGCCAGCTTCTCCCCTCCACCCCCCATGAAATATTTCCCCTCAAATGGGAGAATTCACAACAAATTTATACCACACACTATCCACAGCTGAGTACCACAAACTTAAGTGTCAGCGCTCCGAGTAATGCACCCATGGAAAGCAGAACTCAGAGGCAGGTAGATTCCTCAAGGAACATGTTTATTGGATACATCATATCAGCACACATTTTGCCCAAAGATCAATAGGGAAATACAGTAGTGGCCAAAATTGTGGAAGCCTTTTGGGGAAAGTGTATTTTTGAGGTTTGATGGCTAATAACACCACTTTTTTGGGGCGAGTTTCAAGATAATCCTATTCCACTGCTGGAATGGCCTGGGAATAGCCCAGACCTTCACCCAATGGAAAAATCTATAGAGACGACTAAAGAAACTGGTTAGTCAGAAGCGACCCAGCAATCAAACCCAGTTAATAGAAGCCATCATTCAATCTTGGTTTCACATGATAACAGCTGCAGAACTCAAAGACTTGGTTCCCTCCATGGGAAGACGTTGTAAGGCCGTCATTCATGCTAAAGGTTACCCAACTAAGGATTAACTGACATGGGGATCATTTTTGTAGATCTCGTTTTTTCTACGTGTTTCACTTTTCTTCTTTTTACTGTCACTGCTATTCTAATAGCAAATCCTTTGTAAAAGTTATTGCATTGCATTCCTGATTAAATTATCTTTCTATTGATACATAATTTTATGGTACTTCTCGCCCCCCCCAAAAGTGGTGTTATTAGCTAGTTTTAGAAAATGCACTATTCCCAAAAGGTTTCCATAATTTTGGCTACTACTGTATGCTCTTAGAATGGCTTTCTGACTGCTATAAAGTTGCAAAATAACTTAAGGGCCAACTCTATTAGCAAAGATAGACGCAATACGGAGTGACCGACAATCTGTTCCCCAAAAGAAATATCTGAAAGCTTCAGCCAAAATATGAGACACTTAAAAACATGGCTTCTATTTTATTTTTCTCAACACCTAAGAAGTTTCTTACTCCAAAATGTTAGGATTGCAAAAATCCAACTGACCACTAGATTGGGGGGAAAACTGACCCTCAAATTCCTCCCTCTCCTTGCCATTAAAGATCTTGTGATTGTTTGGAGTCCAGTTTTGGCAACCCATAGTAGTCAGTGGTGAAATCCAAATATTTTCACTACCGGGTCTGTGGGCGTGGCTTGGTGGGCATGGCAGGGGATACTGCAAAATCTCCATTCCCACCCCACTCCAGGGGAAGGATACTGCAAAATCCCCGTTCCTGCCCCATTCCTGGGGGAAGGATACTGCAAAATCCCCATTCCCTCCCCACTCCAGGGGAAGGATACTGCAAAATCCCCATTCCCTCCCCACTCCTGGGGGAAAGATACTGCAAAATCCCCATTCCCTCCCCATTCCTGGGGGAAGGATACTGCAAAATCCCCATTCCCTCCCCACTCCTGGGGAAGGATATTGCAAAATCTCCATTCCCACCTCACTACAAAATGGTAGGGTGGTGTAAAGACGGCTTACTCAATTAACTCCCTTTTTGAAGATTCACAAAGGCGATGGACAACAGGGGGTTAAGTTCGTGCAACATGCCGGGTTTGAATGTGGTTTAGCCACATTGTAGTTTAGGATATCACACAAGCGCGTTCTAGTATAGTGGGAGCCCCCGAAACACTTAGTAGTAGTTACTAAGACGGTAAGCCTATCATGCCTCCCTCCCCAAATAGAAAGAAGTATGGCTATAATACTATTATAAAGTTATTACCAGCAATTAATCTTAAATAATCCTGGAAAATCCTAAAATTCTTTAGCGGATGGCCACGTTTGTTGAATAAAATTGGCAAAAACAGGACTGCTCAGGAGGAGCTTGTACAAACACAGCTTTTATATTTAAGGCAGGAGTTATGGATAAATTGAGGGAATTAATGTAGCTAAATAAGCCATAAACTAGGATGTTATTCAAACCCAACCATTGCCACAGTAAGTGGTTTACTCAAGCAACGTTGACTAATCTTTTATTTTAACACCTACACCCAAGAAGGAGAGGCCCTCATAAACTGTGAGGAAATCTCAAGACACTTACAAAAATATCGTTGCTCTAATTATACTCGCATTTCCAATCGATTCTTATCACGGATACGATCTATAACTGCAGAATGTACATGTTATAAGCCTACCTTTGCTCCGCCAAGCACCTGCTACACAGCGTAACCACACTAATCCTCTGATTCAGTGTATTATGTACCTAATCTCTTCCAGCTTGGTAACTTGTTAATTCACCTTAGGCTTCACTCTGAAACAACTTAGAAAGAGCAAATTGTCAATAGACTAGGTTTCATTCACATCAGGGTTTCTCAGTCTTGACAACTTGAAGAGGCATGGACTTCAACTCCCAAAATCCCCCCCCCCCCCCCCCGCTAACCACGCATGGAAGTTGAACTCCACGTGTTCTTAAAAGTTGCCCAAGTTGCCAAACCCTGACCTTACAGTAGTGGCCAAAATTGTGGAAACTCACAACCAACGAACCCTTTGTAAGTGCAGTCCACCTCTGGGTCTATTCTACGGAATAAAGATCGACCTCCTTCAAGCAGAGCCATTGTAGGAATTGCCCAAAGGCCTCTTTCGTTACATCATCACCCAGCAAGAGTCAACCAAGCCCGGGACTCAAAAGACAACCTATAAAGTTACCCCTGCATGACCCCGTTGGGAGTCTGATAACCAATCGGAAGACAAGCTCAAATTCAAAGCCCAACAGAGGGCATAAAACCCAGGCACTCTCAGCATCTCTGCTCTTTTTTTGCCCAGGATCTCAAAACCAGGGGTGAAATTCAAAATGTTTCCCTACCGGTTCTGTGGGCATGGCTCAGTGGGCATGGCAGGGGAAGGATGCTGCAAAATCTCCATTCCCACCCCCCTCCTGGGGGAAGGATATTGCAAAATCTCCATCCCCACCCTACTCCAGGGGGAAGGATCCTGCAAAATCCCCATTCTCACCCCACTCCAGGGGGAAGGATCCTGCAAAATATCCATTCCCACCCCACTCCTGGGGGAAGGCTATTGCAAAATGTCCATTCCACCTCACTCCAGGGGGAAGGATCCTACAAAATCTCCATCCACCCCAGGGAAATCCACTCCACTCCACTCCAGGGAAATCCACATCCACTCCACTCCAGGGAAAGGGTACTGCAAAATCCCCATTCCCACCTCACTCCAGGGGAAGGATATTGCAAAATATCCTTCCCACCCCACTCCAGGGGAAGGATATTGCAAAATATCCATTCCCACTCCACTCCAGGGGAAGGATATTGCAAAATATCCATTCCTACCCTACTCTGGGGCCAGCCAGAGGTGGTATTTGCCGGTTCTCCGAACTACTCAAAATTTCTGCTACCAGTTCTCCAGAACCTGTCAGAACCTGCTGGATTTCACTCCTTCCTCAAAACCACGTGGTCCTGTCCACCATTAAAAATCAGCCACCATGTGTTTCAGTGTCTTTCTCTCCACTTGGAACTGAACCCAACACTATAAAAGGACTTGCGGTTAAACACATCAGTGTCTGGAATTATTTCACAATTGCTACTTAGCTTTTCCACAACGGCTTGTCTTATCGTGGATTCCTGCTATCTATTGAGCCGATTCCAGAACAGTCTGCCAGGACAATCCTGTTAAGTTAAATATGAAAATAATTGCTCCTTTTGGATCCGGAAGATGGAAACTAAACAAAGAAGTGTTGGCCCGCAAGAAAAAAAAACCCAGCATCCTTCCAAAGAAAAAGGCAGGGACCACCCTTGGAATTATTCTCCTCTGGAATTCCATCAGTAGGAAGGACTGGAGTAGCTCAAGATGGGTGTATCTCCTGGCTCTTGCTAAACAAAAACAAATCAAGCTTTTTTCTTTTTAGGGCCATCTTTAGTTTTCCCCTATCATCTTCGCTTCCTGCTTCCCATCGCAGGAATTTGAAGTCACCCTGGGATTTCTTAATTTTATATATTTTGGTCCATTGCCACACAATTATTATTCTTATTTTTTTTCTTTTTAAATTTCCCAGAGATGATCTGTTGCTTTGGCTGGATTGAAACCAAAGTTCTAGATGTCTTTTGTATTTGCTTGGGGTTTTTTTTTTTTGTTTGTTTAATCTTCCATGTAAGTTTCTAGGAGTAGCCTCTTGGTGGTTTTAGCCAACCCAGGATTTGAAAACTCTTTAAATGCAAATTCCACCTTAGCCTGAAAGGCAGGAGGAGACACATTTAATAAAGGCTTTATCTCTTCATTGAATCGATCCTCTGGGAACCAACTCCTAGAAACGGGTGCCCTGAAAACGTCGATACTGATACGTGTTTAACTAACACGTTCTATCAAATTGCAAACTTGCGAGTAAAGCTGTAAAGTGGATTTGGGGCGTGGGAGGTCACGGTTGAGGCTTGAGGTCAGTCTGGGCTGCTGGCCGCGGGAGTTGCTGCAATTTTCTTGGCAAGATTTCAGAAGTGGTTTTGCCACTGCTTTTCTTCCTGGAGCTGAGACACGTAGAAGGTCTGGCCTAAGGATCACTCGCCACCAGGTTTCACATCTAAAGTCAAGACTGGAACTCACAATTTTCTGGTGTCCAGCCTTGGTGTCTCCATGCCTACCCCAACTTGGTTCCCAAGATAGATATGATTAAAATTCATATTACAGGTTGAAGTGAAGAACAGTTTGCCAACAGAACATCAGCAAAGCCAATTTTAGAAGAGAATATTTGTCTTTAAGGGTTGAACAGTGGGATCCAGTGATGGGATTCTACCGGTTTGGGTGAACTTGTAGCTCTGACGATCAGCTGGAAGCGAACCGGTTCGCCCCGACGATCAGATGATCAGCCCGCACTATTTTCCTGCCTTTACCTCCTCAGCTGATTCACGCGGCAGAGCCAATGGCCATGCAAATCAGCTGTGTTACTCCTCCAAAGAAACCCGGAAATGAAGATTTCTTCAAACTGTGCATGCATGGGTAGCGCGTGTTAGGTGCAGATGTGCGCAAAGCACGCAATCACCAAACCGGTTGTTAAACTGGGAGGATCCCACCACTGGTAGGGTCCCTTGTTGCTCTCTGAGCTTGGTGGTTTTCTTGGAGACGTTTCATTACCAGACTAGGTAACATCATCAACAACATTAGTAGGCAGTGGGGTTTGCAGGGAGGAGGAGGAGGAGGAGATGGTGGAGGAGGAGGAGGAGGATGGCTATGGACCCCATAGCCTTTGGTGCTCTCTGAGCTTGGTGGTTTTCTTGCAGATGTTTCATTACCAGACTAGGTAACATTATCAGTTCTGGAAGGGAGAGGCATTTGTGGAGAGGAGGAAGAGGAAGAGGAAGAGGAAGAGGAGGAGGAGGAGGAGGAGGAGGAGGAGGAGGAGGAGGAGGAGGACGACGATGGCTATGGGATCCTTGTTGCTCTCTGAGCTTGGTGGTTTTATTGGAGACATTTCATTACCAAACTAGGTAATAGCATCAGTGCCATAATTTGGTAATGAAATGTTTGCAAGTGAATCACCAAGCTCAGAGAACACCAAAGACCCCACAGTTCAACCCTGAGCTACAAATACTCTCTTCTATCGGTACAAGCCAACCTAAACAGAAACCTGTTTTCTCATAGTTCTTCTACAATCTGGCAGCTTCTGACCGGGCTTACTCACCCTGTGGTCATCTATTCTCCAAAGCACCTGAGGGCAGGGCAAGAAGCAATGGGTGGAAACTAATCAAGGAGAGAAGCAACCTAGAACTAAGGAGAAATTTCCTGACAGTGAGAACAATTAATCAGTGGAACAACTTGCCTGCAGAATTTGAATGCTCCAACACTGGAAGTTTTTAAGAAGTTATTGGATAACCATTTGTCTGAAGTGGTGTAGGCTTTCCTGCCTGAGCAGGGGGTTGGACTAGAAGACCTCCAAGGTCCCTTCCAATTCTGTTATTCTATTCTATTATTTTTTGAGGACAGCCTGAAAGTTCTCATTAGTTCAAACTAGGACAACTAGACTGCTAAGATGTTAGACAGCGTCACCAGCGCTCTGACATCTCTTTGGCTGCCGATGTCCCAAAGGTGCTTTTCCAACAGGCAACTGGACTTCCTTTGCTTTTTCTTTGAAGACATTTTGCTTCTCATCCAAGAAGCTTCTTCAGATGACTTCAGTCAACCCAGAACTGAAGAAGCTCCTTGGATGAGAAGCTAGATGTCTTCAAGGAGAAGCAAAGGAAGTCCAGTTGCCTTTTGGAAAAGCTTCTTTGGATGACTGGAGAATCTCCATAGACATTTGGCTTCAGATATTTCAGCCATTCACCTTCAGCACCCAAAAGAGGCTGAGATCATCTTACCTGAAGGTGTTGTCCTCGCACACACATGCTAGTCGTTCCCGACTCTAGGGGGCGGTGCTCATCTCCGTTTCAAAGCCGAAGAGCCAGCGCTGTCCGGAGACGTTTCTGTGGTCATGTGTCCAGCATGACTCAATGCCAAAGGCACACGGAATACTGTTCCCTTCCCACCAAAGGTGGTCCCTATTTTTCCCCTTGCATTTTTTATGTGCTTTCAAACTGCTAGGTTGGCAGAAGCTGGGACAAGTCACGGGAGCTCACCCCGTTACGCGGCACTAGGGATTCGAACCGCTGACCTGCCGACCTTTCAATCGACAAGCTCAGCATCTTAGCCACTGAGCCACCGCGTCCCTCTGAAGGTGCCTCTCCTCCCATTATTTTCCTAACCTCTTTCTCCAAGTTGAAAAAGGAAACATTTATCAATAAGTAGCATCAATGGTAACACACCTTCCCTGGAGAAGGTTGTTTCGTAGTTTCACTGTGGTCAATTTAATGACAGGCAAAAGTTGCTCGCTTAGGTAATTTTTCAGAACACCTGCTTACAGAGAGATCCTATCAATTCTCCATCCATGATCAACGTTTATGAAGTCATCCTTGTCTTCTTCAGCTTTGCCGGTTTCTGTTTTTTGCTGGTGTGTCCTACATATCATTTTTTTGTGTGCAGCAGTGAACATCTGGAACAGGAGCAGCAAAGGGAAACGAGTGGACTGGAGGATGGATGTTGTGGGAATGAGGATGGTTTGCAGAGAAAATGAAGGTATGGAGAGATAGATTAAGTCGGGCACACTAAATTTGATTGGTTTATTTATTTTATTGATTGATTGGTTTGATTTATATGCCGCCCTTCTCCGGAGACTCAGGGCGGCTTACAATGCATAGTGCCCCCACAATCCGGGTCCCTCTTCTTTGTGACAGCTGCTCAAATATTTAGAACAGTGCTAATGTGTCACCCCTGGTCCTTCTTTTCACTAGACTAGCCATTAGAGTTAAATGCCCTGCACCAGGAGAAAGTTCACGTCAGGGAAAAAGAAGGAGTTCGCTTATGTAGTACAGCGGTTGATGCATTGTTACAACGCGATGGTATCATCAACACATTGTCTACTCAGGAGCCACCCACATTTTCTGAATTCCTGCTTGGCCAATTATCTGCCTTCCTTGGGAGAGGGAAGGTTGTATTCAGGGAAGTGATTATCTCGGCTTTGTGGCCACGCTATTTTTGTGCGTCTTGGAACTGCAGAAATGGTGAGGAAATGGCCCTTGTGTTTTAGAGAACAAAGGTTTTCTCACCCACGTCGGTGTATTAAAGTTCAGGCCTTCTGGAAAAAGCATCATCATCATCAACAATAACAACAACCACAAAAAAAAAAAAAACCCACTTAAGAATAGCCCTCCGATATCGTGAGCGTCTAAGAAAATGGCAACCGTGTTGGCTAAAAGGGCAGACATCAAGAGCTTGAGGTATGGTCTCATGTTGCAATAAATCAGAATAGATCTGGAAGGGACCTTGGAGGTCTTCTAGTCCAAGCCCTGACCAAGCAGGACACCCTATACCAGTGGTGAGTTGCCCCTGGTTCGCACCGGTTCTATAGAACTGGTAGTAAAACCAGCGGGAGGCTCCGCCCACTGACCCTGACGTCATCCAAATGCTTCTACGCATGCGCGGCCCCATTGTGAACTAGTAGTAAAGGTAAGTAGAACCCAACCCTGCCCTATATCTGTGATGGCTAACCTATGGCACACGTATCACAGGTGGCATACAGAGCCCTCTCTGCAAGTACGCCAGCTGTCACCCCAGCCCAGCTCCACCGTACATGCGTGCACACCTCCCGCTGGCCAGCTGGTCTTCAGGTCTCTGCCTTGCATGCTCAGGGGGTGGGGCGAATGGGGGGACGCACGCACGCATGCATGGGAGGGGGGGCAAGGCACATGCGTGGGAGGCCAGGAGGCTTTCCAGGCCCAAAACGGGGCAGGGGGGATTTGCACGCTCCCCCCTGCTCCATTTTGGCTTCCAGGTTGGTGCAGGAGGGGCTCGTCACCCCATTTTGGGCCTAGAAAGCCTCCTGCGCCAACCTAGAAGCCAAAATGGGGCATGGGAGGGCGAGGCACACACGCAGGGGGATGCTCGCATTGCATTTTGAGGGTTCTGGCACATGCGTGTGCATTCGTGTGCGCTTTGGGCACACAGCACCAAAAAGGTTAACCATCTACTGCCCTATACCATTTCAGACTGTCCAGTCTCTTCTTAAAAACCTCCATTGATGAAAACCTCCAGTGAGCCGTGTGCAGATCTGTACAATGGGGAAACAAAACAGCCACTTCATAAACGCGTGCCACACCATAGGAGAACAAACACATCAGGACTAGATTCAGCAGTCCATCTGCATTTAAAAGACACAGGACACTCTTTTGAAGACAACAAAGCCCATGTTTTGGACAGAGGGGACCACTGGTTTGAAAGAGGGGTTAAAGAGGCCACCTATGTCAAAATTGAACAGCCCTCTCTCAACAGAGGAGGAGGGATACAACATCATCTATCTCCAGTCTGCAACATGGTCCCTTCAACAGTTCCAAGAAGGCTCCATTTGCACCATTCAAGTGACCCTGAGGACACAGGTGGCCTCAATGACCCTCTAAAAGGATGCAAATGACCAGCTGTCTGCAAGGAGTATCAATCCTTCCCTTCCCCAGTCAGAGCCGAAGAAGCTTCTTGGATGAGAAGCGAAACATCTTCAAAGCAAAAGCAGAAAGTCCAGTTGCCTCTTGAAAAAAAACCTCTTTGCGACTCCAGTGATGAAGCATCTACAACTTCTGATGGCAAGCCGTTCCACCGGTTAATTGTCCTCACTGTTAGGAGGACAATTAACCAGTGGTTAATCATTCTCGAGTCTTTTTAATTAGGGTTTTAATTAGGGTAGTCCTATGCAAGTATGATCAAGATGAAGTAGTAATTTGGCAGAGGGCAGGACGGGATAGAGGGTTACACCTTAAAAACTGAGAACCACAAAAATTCTCCCTGGACCTGTGTTTATCTTTCATAGCTTTTCTAGTTTAATGAAAAGAAGGACCAGGGGAGACATGACAGCAGTGTCCCAGTATCTCAGGGGCTGCCCCAAAGAAGAGGGAGTCAAGCTATTCTCCAAAGCACCTGAAGGCAGGACAAGAAGCAACAGATGGAAACTCATCAAGGAGAGAAGCAACCTAGAACTAAGGAGAAATTTCCTGACAGCGCAAATAACTAATCAGTGGAATGATTTGCCTTCAGAAGCTGTGGGTTCTCCAACATTAGAGGTTCAAAAAGAGTCTGGACAGTCATTGGTATAGGGCAGTGATGGTGAACCTTTTAGGGACCGAGTGCCCAAAGTGGAAACCAAAACCCACTTATTTATCGCAAAGTGCCAGCACAGCAATTTAACCTGAATAATGATGGGAGTGTAGTGTAGTTCCTTCCTTCCTTCCTTCCTTCCTTCCTTCCTTCCTTCCTTCCTTCCTTCCTTCCTTCCTTCCTTCTCCTCTGATTTCACCTCTTTCCTTCCTTTCACTTTCCTGCCTTCCTTTCACTTTCCTTCCTTCCTTCCTTCCTTCTCCTTTGATTTCACCTTTTGTTTCCTTCCTTCCTTTCACCTTCCTTCCTTCCTTCCTTCCTTCCTATCCTCCCCTCCCTCCCTCCCTCCCTCCCTCCCTCCCTTCTCCTTTGATTTCACCTTTTCTTTTCTTTCTTTCCTTCCTTCCTTTCACCTTCCTTCCTTCTCCTCTGATTTCACCTTTTCTTTCCTTCCTTTCACTTTCCTCCCTTCCTTTCACTTTCCTCCCTTCCTTTCACCTTCCTTCCTTCCTTCTCCCTTGATTTCACCTTTCCTTTCTTCCTTCCTATCCCTTCCCTCCCTCCCTCCCTCCCTTCCTTCTCCTCTGATTTCATCTTTCCTTTCCTTCCTTTCATTTTCCTCCCTTCCTTTCACTTTCCTTCCTTCCTTCTCTTATTTCACCCTTCCTTCCTTCCTTCCTTCCTTCCTTCCTTCCTTCCTTCCTTCCT
>WNWU01000049.1:4473246-4484302 GCA_012654045.1 Ptyas mucosa
TAGAATAGAATAGAATAGAATAGAATAGAATAGAATAGAATAGAATAGAATAACAGTGTTGGAAGGGACCTTGGAGGTCTTCTAGTCCAACCCCCTGCTTAGGCAGGAAACCCTACACCTCTTCAGACAAATGATTATCCAACATCTTTTTAAAAACTTCCAGTGTTGGAGCATTCACAACTTCTGGAGGCAAGTTGTTCCACTAATTAATTATTCTCACCGTCAGGAAATTTCCCCTTAATTCCACGTTGCTTTTCTCCTTTATTAGTTTCCATCTGTTGCTTCTTCTCCTGCCTTCAGGTGGTTTGGAGAATAGCTTGAGTCCCTCTTCTTTGGGGCAGCCCCTGAGATATTGGAAGACTGCTATCATGTCTCCCCTAGTCCTTCTTTTCATTAAACTAGACATATCCAGTTCCTGCAACCGTTCTTCATATGTTTTAGCCTCCAGTCCCCTAATCCTCTTTGTTGCTCTTCTCTGCACTTTTTAAAGAAGAGACTGGCCAGCCACCTGTCTGGAAAGGTATAGGGTCTCCTGCTTGAACAGGGGGTTGGACTAGATGGCCTCCAAAGTCCCTTACAGCTCTATTCGGAATTTGAAATTGAAATTTGGTTATGACTAACTCATTTCAACAGATTTTAAAAAAAATGAAAAAAAGATTTCTCCTGTAAACAGCTAGTTGTGCAGTTTCTTAGCAATAAGAATCCTTTTCTGTGGATGGAGTTTTGCTGGGCATGGAAAGTAAAGAAGGAGGGAGGGAGGGAGGGAGGGAGGGAGGGAAGGAAGGAAGGAAGGAAGAAGGGAGGGAGGGAAGGAGGGAGGGAGGGAATGAAGGAAGGAAGGAAGATAGGAAGGAAGGAAGGAAGGAAGGAAGGAAGGAAGGAAGGAAGGAAGGAAGGAAGGAAGGAAGGAAGGAAGGAGCAATAGCACTTATACACCGCTTCACAGTGCTTTACAGCCCTCTCTAAGCAGTTTACAGAGTCAGCCTCTTGTCCCCAACATCTAGATCCTTTGGGACAATAAGAACAATAAAAAGACTTGGGGGAAACCCTCAAGTCCTTCTTAAACATCATTAGGATAGGGACAATATGAATCTCTGAAGAGATGCCATTCTAAAGAGCAGCCTTTATTCGAGATGAAAAGGCAAGGGCGGTTTGACATCTACAATGATAATTTATCATTTATCATTGATAAATACCTGCTTCTTCACAGTATCTGAAGTGACAGACAGGTGCAAGAGGACCCATATTTTGTGTTCTCTTCCAGTTTTCATTTCCCAGCATCTGCCACTTGAAATGAAGTGCCTCGTTCTTCTTAACAGTATGCCCGACCCAATCCCTAACTTTGTTCCGTCGTTCGCTACTATTTTCCACAATCTGGCAACAATGCTGTGTGTGTGTATGTGTGTAGAACAATAAATAGTTTCTGTTGTGGTACTTGCCCTGTGGAACATGAAACCACCCCCTCCCCGAGGTGAGATGGTCTCCATCTCTGCCAACTCTCCAGAAGTCCCTTCAGGTGTCAACCTGAAGGTCACAAGGGAATGGTGATCTGATGAGGTGGCACTTTTATTTTCTTTGTTTTTTTAAAAAAATTAATAATACAATTAAAAACATTGGACGTGGTGTGACTTTTCTGACTTGAACGTTTCCATCAAATTTTTACCTTACCACAAATACAGTTCATTTTTGCTATATAAGTATGTACAGTCTATCACAATTCAAACACATAAATTCTTTCATCTGTGAAGATTACATCAATACCAATACCATTCCTATTTGTCGCAGAAGACTAGCATAATTTTTTTTTAAACTTTCAACTTGTTAATAATCCTTTATCCTGACATTCCTCTTCCTCTCCAACCAATTTTATTCCAGATTTCAAAATATTCCATTTCACTCTTACCTTTAAGTTCTAGAGTCAACCTGTCCATTTCGGCACAAGTCAGTATCTTATTTAATACCTCTACGTCTGAGGGGGTCTCTTTATTTTTCCAATTTGGCGCGAAGGCCAATCTTGCTGCCATTAAAATATGTAACATTAAATATATTGTTCCCTTGTTGTATTTGTCCTTAGGGATACCCAAGAGAAAGAGTTCTGGCTTTAACTCTATGTTTTGAATTAACATCTCTTCCAGCCATCGTTTTATCTGGTGCCAAAAAGCTCTAGCTTTCAGGCATTCCCACCACATATGATTAAAAGTCCCTAGCATTGCCTTACATCTCCACATCGGTGAGAGGTTTTTGCTCATTTTAGCTAATCTTCTGGGTGGGAGATGAAGGTGGCACTATTTCAAGTGACAACTGGACTTGCTTTGCTTTGAGAAGATATTTTGCTTCTCATCATAATCTGATGCTCTCTCTCAGTCTTTTATCATAACGGCATCAATTCTTGGACTTCCTGAATGTTGTTTTTTGTTGTTTATTTCTTTTTAATGGTTTCTTTGCACGCCACTCAGAATCACAACACGTGAGGTGGGCGGCCATAACAATAGGATAAATAAATATATAACTATCCGGATACCATGTTCTCAAAATTCTCCCTGTTTAACTTTCTCAGGTGGTCTTGACAGAGTAATACCTACCTAGGAAGAGGCTGCTGAAAGTTTGAATTAGGCAAAACAACGAATGGAAGCCAACTTTATCGAAGCATCAGGAGGATGAAAATAATTTTGGGAAATCACGAGATGGGATGGAGCTTCCTCAGCTCAACATCTGGTTCCTGTGATGGTCTCACTCTTTCTCTCACCCCATGGAAGTTCTTTGTTCCTATTCAAAAACCATTTCCTGCAGAATTCAGTGGGGCATGTTTCTAAGAAATGTGACTACAAGTGTACAGCAACTTGGAGACAAAGATAAGATCTATCATCAATATTTCAGGTAGGTTGCATGAGGTCTACACAGGGCACCTGAGCCCAGACTGACTGCAAAAAAAGAGGAGGAAATTATCTCACCATTGGAAAGACCAATGGTGTCAAGATTCTTCTATGTTACGTCTGAGTTTGCGACCTCTTTTAGACCCATCGTCTTCTTTCCTGGAAGCTAAGATGCATTTAAAGTTTCTCCTGAGAATCAGCTATGAAGCTATGGAGATGCTTCACATTTGAGTCTCAGGAGAAACTTTAAATGCATCTTGAAGGCCTAAGGGGGATGATAACTTGGTAACATAAAGTATATTTGCAGAGCCGCATTGCTCATCATAAAATCAGAGATGGTATTTAGCCGGTTCAGACCATTTTGGGCGAACTGGTAGTGGCAACCTGCGGGTGGGCACACCCGCTCAGGCACAATCCCATCCTTATATTGTTGTGTTTCTGATGCTGCATGCATGCATGGATGGTACACGAGAGTGAATTGCTGTATTTTGTGATGCCGCACGCATTCACAGACGGCACGCATGCACATTTCTGGTGCTGGGCAAACCGGTTGCTACAATATTTGAACCCCACCTCTGAATAAATTGTATCCTTTGCACACAAAAAAAGGACTCAGATTCTATCTTTAGCGCCTTCTCTTAAAGTGGGAGAGGAACTGAAAGTTCCTACTGGAATACCAATAGCACTTACCGTGTTTGCCTGAAAATAAGACCCTGTCTTATATTTTTTTGAACCCCGAAATAAGCGGTTGGCCTTATTTTCGGGCAGGTCTTATTATTTTGGGGTGCATGGAGCAAGACGGGGCTCCTCTTGCCGTCTTACCTGATTTCCAGCTCTGTCTCCCTAACCCTAACCAGGGAAAATGGCGGTGACCGGCTGTGCATGTGGTTAAATATTTTTGGGGAAGGCTTATATTTGGGGGGGCGGTTATTTTAGTGCATGTGCTCAAAAGCCCAATTGGGCTTATTATCCGGGGATGCCTTATTTTAGGGGAAACAGGGTATATACAGCTTCACAGGGCTTTACAGCCCACTCTAAGCAGTTTACAGAGTCGGCCTGTTGAAACAGAAGGGTTTTATATACTATAGCTATATTGATCTAAGTATTGTATCATGCACAGTATTGTATTGTTTTCTGAGGTACTGACATTGGAGTAGAAGTTGTGTTGCAAACCTCAAGAAAGTACGAGGAACAAAAATAAGGAACTTGTTAAATGTACTGATGAGCTTAATGACCTGTGTTCTATATCATTTCTGTAACGAACTTATATTAAGCAATACGTCACCAGACGTGTTAATGGAAGATAACTGAAGGTGTAAGAAAGTAGCCATATATGGAAATAGAGTCAGAAGCGTAATGCCTCTGGCGTGGCTAGAATTGTAAAATGTATAAAAGGTACACCCTGACATGTGAATGCTCCGAACCTTTGCTAGCAAATAAAACTGTGTTCTCCAACTTTTGTGGCCTTCTTCTGCATTTGGGAAAGTGGGTTTTCCCGCTTCACTGTTGCCCCCCAACAATCTGGGTCCTCATTTTACCAACCTTGGAAGGCTAGAAGGCTGAATCAATCTTGAGCCGGTCAGAACGGAACAAAATCAAACTATCACAAACCGATTAAAAAATTTTAAATGGCTTTTTATCAAATTTTAGTAATCATTTGTTTCTGGAACTTTGCACTTCGATACGGCCCAAGGGCTAATCAATCAATAAAGAAGGAGACTACAATTTGAGAAGCCAAAAATAACCGAGGCTGTAATTGTTTCACCCTGCTTAATGCCAGAGTTGACCCCAAATTCTACCCTGTTTTCCCGAAAATAAGATCCAGCTAGAAAATAAGTCCTAGCATCATTTTTCAGTAATATAAGCCATACCCCCAAAATAAGCCCCAGTTAAGATTGTCAGCCAGACAGACACATTTAGTACTGTATTTCCCTGAAAATAAGACCTACTGTATTTTTCAAAGTATAAGACGCACTGGAGTATAGGACACACTGGAGTATAAGAGTATAAGATCCTTATTTTTGGGGGAGGAAAATAGGGGGGGGGGATTCTGCCTACCAGGTATTCATCTGGCTAGTGCCAGCACATTAGTTTGCTTGCTGGTTTTGAGGTTGGGGCTGGTTGGAGCTGTGCTTCTAAAACACAGCTGATTGTCCGAGGGGGGAGCAGCAATTAGAAAAGCCGGCAAAGCACGGAAGATTGTTTTGCTTGCATTGGGGCTGAAAACCAGCTTCAAAAGCACAGCTGATCCTCGGCGGGAGCTCCAGTGACTAAAGCAGGCAAAGCGCGGAAGGGATAAGAGAAGGCAGCAGCTATTCCGGGTAGCCATTTTGGGCACGGCGGGAGTTACATTCAGAGTATAAGACACACCCAAATTTTCAGTCTCTTTTAGGAGGGGAAAAAAGTGTGTCTTATACTCTGAAAAATACAGTAACTGGAAAATAAGCCCTAGTGTGTCTTTCGGAGCAAACATTAAAATAAGACCAGGTCTTATTTTCAGAAAAACATGGTCATGTTTTTTGGTGATCAAGGTATCTGTTTTTTATTTATTATTATTATTATTTATATGCCGCCCTTCTCCGGAGACTCAGGGCGGCTTATAATGCGTTAAGCAATAGCCTTCATACTTTTGTATATTTATACAAAGTCAGCTTATTGCCCCCACAAACCGGGTCCTCATTTTACCCACCTTAGAAAGGATGGAAGGCTGAGTCAACCTTGAGCCTGGTGAGATTAGAACTCGCTGTAATTGCAGGCAGCTGGAAGCTAAATACTACTTTTAACGGTAGCATTAGTCTGCTGCGCCACTCAGGCTGTTGATCCAGGTAAGCATTTCTATGTATTATTTTCTGGTCTAAAAGCCATAATAAAGATTTGTTACTTTTTTTATTCTTTAGATAGCAAATCCAGCTTGAGTGTTGATGTCCTGGATGTAATATCCTTCATGCGACTAGCATTTTAAAAACAAATCAAAACCAAAGTTGACGGGAGGAGATGCTAAGTGCTTTCTTACTTCTGATGTCCCAGATATGAATTGCTCACTTTATTACCTTGGCTGCCAAAAATCCATAAAAACCACTGTATTCCTTTCCTGCCATCAAAGGGGTCAGCCAGGTTTTGGATATGATATACATCTTCCGTTCAGTCCATTTTTCAGGCCAATCCAAAGCTTGAAGGGGAAAAAAAAATCACTTCCAGTATACAAAACCAATTCTGATTAATTTGAGGACAACAATAGATTACAGTATAAAACTTTCCGGGTTCTCTATTAAATGGAACCCAATAGACGCTTTCTATTCCTGGTCCATAGGTTTACATTTGAAATTGATTGATTGATTGATTGATTGATTGATTGATTGATTTGATTTATATGCCGCCCTTCTCCGGAGACTCAGGGCAGCTTACAATGCGTTAAGCAATAGCCTTCATACTTTATACCTGCTTAGTAGGGCTTTCGGCCCCCCCCAAGCGGTGTTCTTTTTTATACAAAGTCAGCTTATTGCTCCCACAATCTGGGTCCTCATTTTACCTACCTCGGAAAGATGGAAGGCTGAGTCAACCTTGAGCCTGGTGAGATTCGAACTCGCAGTAATTGCAGGCAGCTGGCAGCTAAGCGCTACTTAAATGCTACTTAACAGCGCTTTAGTCCGCTGCTCCATCAAGGCTCCTTATATTTTATTTATTTTATTTATTTATTGTCATATTTATATGCCGCCCTTCTCCCGAGGGACTCAGGGCGGCTCACAGAATAAAACAACCCAACAATAAATAGAATTAAAATATTAAAATCCGATTTAAAACCCCAAATCCCCCAAATTAAAATGCACGGCAGATCAGGGAATATGCAATATCCATGGAGGTTCTTGGTCATCCAGATCATGGTTGTCCCAAAGGTGCTTTTTCAAGAGGCAACTGGACTTTCTGGTTTTTTCTTTGAAGACGTTTCGCTTCTCATCCAAGAAGCGTCTTCAGTTCTGCCTGAAGAACAAAATTGAAGAAGCTTCCTGGATGAGAAGTGAAACGAATTCAAGGAAAAAACAAGAAAGACCAGGTGACTGTTGAAAAAAGCACCTTTGGGACAACCTGGATGACCGAGAATCTCCATAGGCACTTAAATACAGCCCAATAAATCTTTTATTGTGATAAAAATCAGATCTCCTCCTTCCTTCAAACAAGCAGATTTTAACTCCTTCCTTCAGTCACAATCTTTGGTCAATGCAGGGGTGGGTTCTAAATTTTTTACTACCAGTTCTGTGGGCGTGGCTTATTTTGTGGGCATGGTTTGATGGTCACGTGACAAACAATTCTTTAGGATTTAGCAGAGGTACTGGTCTACCAGGCTTTTAACTGCTTGCAGAGCCGTACTGGTCTACCCATTTGTTCTTGGAACATTCCAGTCTACCTATTTGTTTTTGGAGTGCACTGGTCTACCACCACACTGCCTTTTACCGCTGATCAGCTGTAGGGTGGCCCTTTGAAGTGCCGCGGCAAGAGTTTAAACAGAGTTTTGCCGCTCTGTCACCACCGAGAGTCTAAATTGCCAATCTACCACCACCGAGCGGTTTACAAGGAGCGGATCAGTTCTAGCTGATCAGTTGGGAGGCTTCTTGGCTTCTCAATTTAAAGCGACGGTGTCTTGTTTTTTTTTTTCTCTCTCTCTCTCTTCTTTGTTAAGTGAACCCTGATTTTTTCCTTCTAGCCGATCAGCTGGGACTTGGGAGGCAGTGAATAGATTGGGGGCGGGGCCAGGCATAGGTGGTATTTACCGGTTCTCTAAACTACTCAAAATTTCCACTACCGGTTCGCAAGAACCCAGAAGAACCGGTAGCAACCCACCATTAGATCAATGTCTATGGAGGTTCTCAATCATCAAAGGTCATAGTTGTGTCAAGGTTCCAGGCAACACCCCCAATGAAAGAAGACTCCAAGGCTATAAATTCCTCAAAGTTCCATTTTGTTAGAGATGTCATATTGGCACATCTGGGAAAACCCGAATCTGAAAACTTCCAGGTTTTCTCCACCCAAAAGAAAGTCCAAGACCTTTCCCTTGCACCGACATGTCCATCCCATGGCCCAATCAATGTATCATCCCAACTGGAGATGCCTCCCAGCCACACCCCTTCAGGTGCAGGGCAGAGTGACCTTGACTCTCAGAGAAAGGAATGTTATTATGACTATATATCTCCCCAGCTCCCTAGAATTCCCCCTCCCAGTTTCCCACAGCACTAAATATGGCAGGCCTGAAGATCCAACGCCCAAGATGGCTTCCAGGCCTGACAGGTTGTCCCAAAGGTGCTTTTTTTTTTCCAAGAGGAAACTGGACTTTCTGGTTTTTCTTCGAAGACGTTCCAAGAAGCTTCTTCAGTTCTGCTATCAAAATGAAAGAGTTTTATTGCTTCTTTAGCATTCGGTGTTCAAGCACTTGGCATTTAGCTCCAGTTTTAATGGTTTTTGTTACTTTTGTCTGTTTCTTTGAGTCGGGGTTGACTAGTCCCTGCAAGTTTTTGGCAAGGTTTTTTTTTTTTTCCAGAAGTGGCTTGCCCTTGCTTGCTTCATAGGGCTGAGAGAGAGTGACTGGCTCAAGGTTACCCAGCTGACTTTGTGCCTAAACCGAGACAAGAACTCACAATCTCCAAGTTTTCAACCTGGTGCTTTTCATCACTTCGCCAAGCTGGCTATCCTTCTGTTGGGTGGTAGATGTCATAACTGCTTTATTGAAATTGAGTTTTTGAGTTGAAATTTGAGTTTTCGAGTAGCAATTTACTGCAAGGTTGTCTTCCACCTTTCTCTTTTAATCGTCTGTGTAAATCTGTTTGAAATAAAAGAAATAAAATGCCCAGAGGACAATTCAAGACTCTTTAATTTTCAGAAGTATTCATCCAATTGTATGATGGAACTCACCTGTCATCCCTGATCAAAAGCTACCTAAGAGCATAAGGAAATTTAGCATTTTATAGCAATAGCACTTAGACTTATATGCCGCTTCACAGGGCTTTACAGCACTCTCTAAGTGCTCTATAGTGTTAGCATGCTGCCCCCAACAATCCTCAGTTTACCAACCTTGGAAGGATGGAAGGCTGAGTCAACCTTGAGCCCATCAGGATTGAACTAGTGTCAGTCAGCAGAGTTAGCTTGCAATGCTGCATTCTAATCATGGTGCCACCAGGGCTTAGAATAGCAATAGCAATAGCATGTAGACTTATATACCGCTTCATAGTGCTTTATAGCTCTCTCTAAACAGATTACGGAGTCAGCATATGGCCCTCAACAATCTGGGTCCTCATTTTACCAACCTTGGAAGGATGGAAGACTGAGTCAACCTTGAGCCGGTCAGGATCGAACTCCTGGCAATAGGCAGAGTCAGCCTGAAATCCTGCATTCTAATCACTGTGCCACCAGGAAGGAGAATGAGAAAGGGAATAAGAGAGGAAGGAAAGGAGGAAAGGAAGGACGGAAGGAAGGAAGGAAGGGAGGGAGGGAGGGAGGGAGGAAGGAAGGGAGAGAGGAAGGGAGGGAGAAAGGAAGGAAGGGAGAGAGGGAGGGAGGGAGGAATAGCAATAGCACTTAGACTTATATACTGCCCCATAGCACTTTTACAGCCCTCTCTAAGCGGTTTAGAGAGTCGGCATATTGCTCCCAACAATCTGGGTCCTCATTTTATCTACCTCGGAAGGATGGAAGGCTGAGTCAACCTTTGAGCCGGTCAAGATCGAACTGCTGGCACTGGGCAGAGTCAGCCTGCAATACTACACTCTGACCACTGCGCCACCACGAATGCTACAATGCAATGCATGGATTCAAACCGTTGGTTAGGTCGATGTTATTCAATCTCAGCAACTCTTAGTTGTGTGGACTCCGATTCCCATGCTGGCTGAGGAGTTCTGGGAGTTGGAGTCCACCCATCTTAAAAGATGCTGAGTTTGAAAAACCTGGCATTAGACCGTATATTTTTTTTTCATTCTGGCCACCATTCTTGGAGGATCATTAGATATGATTGTCCTACTCAAAGGTTCGAATACAAGTTAGGTTGGCATCTTATGTCTGTGTTGAGAATTGAACTAAGAATTTTCACTTTTCTAATTTAGGTGTACATATACCATATGTTGTTTTTTTTTATTTCTACGTTAACCAAATGTCCATGGGTCTTATTTCAAGGAAATCAACAGCAAAGTGCTGCCTTAACCATTCAGCTATTTGTTAGTTTTTTTTCTTTTCTTTTTTACTTTTTAAATTTCTTGGGTGGATTTTTTTTTATTATTATTATTTTTATTTTGGACAGGAGTAACAGCTTTCCTGTTTTTTACAGCTCCAGTGAGGCACAAGCCCATGTTAGACTTTTTTAAGAATTATTTTTTATCCTGACTTAGAACACAATGCCATAATCAACTATGCCAGCAAGAGGAAATGTTTGCATTGTAATGAGTTTTTCCAACTTCTTGAAAGAAAATAAAAAATAAAAAATAATAATAATAGGATTTTCCTGGCTTGTACTCCAGCTCTTGGCCTGAGAAAGTTGAATAAGGAAAGGGGAAGAATATTCCTATTTGGCAAGCCCTCTGGAGAATGTCACACTGCCCCAGCTGGCACAGCTGTGTGTTATCCTAAACGACTGACATAATTTCCCCAGGAATAAATAGACACTATAATGAAAGGTACAAACATCGGGACATTATCCGACACGCATTATTACCCAGAGGGCATTTTTGCCAACACAATGACAAATATTGATACAGTGACCACTGGATCTCTCAGATGGTGGCAAACTTCAGAGGATGAGGTCAGGGGGACTGACGTGGGTCATCTCATAATTTGGGGTGTCGGTAGAAGAGGATATCGGCAGCTCGGGGTTGAATTACCGGGGTCCTTGGCGTTCTCTGAGCTTGGTTGTTTTCTTGCAGACGTTTCATTACCCAGCTAGGTAACATCATCAGTGCAGGACTCGTGTTACCTAGTTGGGGATGAAACATTTTGAAGAAAGCAACCAAGCTCAGAGACACACATTTGGGGGGGTATAAGTGATGCCTCCTTTGCATTCTTCTCAGTGGTGGAATTCATTTTTTTTTATTACCGGTTCTGTGGGCGTGGCTTGATGGGTGTGGTGTGGCTTGGTGGCCGTGACTTGGTGGCCGTGGCAGAGGAAGGATACTGCAAAATCCCCATTCCCTCCCCACTCCTGGGGGAAG
>WNWU01000049.1:4504597-4516930 GCA_012654045.1 Ptyas mucosa
TAGAATAGAATAGAATAGAATAGAATAGAATAGAATAGAATAGAATAGAATAGAATAGAATAGAATAGAATAGAATAGAATAGAATAGAATAGAATAGAAAATATGGAATGGAATGGAATGGAATGGAATGGAACGAAAAGAATCCTGCAAGTTTACAACATTGATGGCATAAGGAACAAAGCTGTTACAGAATCTGGAAGTCCTGCTATAAATACTTTGAAACCTCTCCCAGAGGGGAGCAACAGAAACAGACAGTGAAGTGGGTGTGTGGGGGTCTCTAACAATGCTTGGAGCTCTAAGCTCATAGCACTTATAAGCAGCATCCTGGATAACGGGAAGTGAGTTTCCTATAATCTTCTCTGCTGTCCTTACCGCTCTCTGTACGGACTTTCTGTCTGAAGCACTGCAGCCACCAAAGCAAACAGGGATGCGGTTTGTTAAAACGCACATAAATAAATGCACATAATAACGTTAAAGTTTTACGATCTTGTGGGGCCACATCCAGGGCTGCAGGTTGGACACACCTGGGCTCAATCATCCCACATTCATTGAAGAAATTGTAAATATTTACCGCTGATCATATTTTTCCTATCGGAGAAAGGACAACAAAGAATCCGGATGGGAAGCCCAAAGATTGTTCCTGCTTTGCCTGGCTTTTAGACAAATGTTCAAAGGATTTAGGCAAATGTTCAAAATGACATTTACATGTCTGATGTGATAAAGAGTAGATGACATAAGACACCTGACCTACCTTCTTAGACATGGGATGGCTCCAAAGTCAATGAAATCAAGCTGAAGAAGAAGTTGGAACAAGACCTCCGAGCTTTCTTGGAACGTGCCGGCTTCATTATTTGTCCAAAGTGTACATTTCTTTATTTTTCAATTAAGACACCACTTTTCTTGGACAATAAGACAGCATCACAAAAGGCCACGCTATGGGGAGCAGAATCAGCGCTGAGTCTAAAGAATCAATGAAGCGATCACGAGAGCTCGAAAAAAGACTCCAAGAAGATGCGATCAGAGATTCTAGGACAGTCAAATTGCTGCTGTTGGGTAAGTATAGATATTTACATTTTGACCTTCAGATTGATTTGCTGACAGCTAGGAGGAGCTGATCCTGTCTGATCGGCTTATTTTAAAAATCTAGTGGGGCTGAAGAAAGAAAGATTTTTAAAATAATAATAATCCGAGTAGCGCAGTTTTTTGCAGTTTTGCTGGGGTTATTGCAAGAAGCTGCAATTTGCTGATGTATCTTATAAAATTCTTGGACATGGTGCCAAGCGCCCCAATGACAATGGGTATCACTGTTACATGTTTCATCCATAACCGTGTAGTTTTGATGGCCAGGACACGATATTTCATGATTTTTTTCCCCCAGTTCTTTTTCTTCTGCTACTTGGAACATCATATACAGTATCATCACTGGAGGCTTTAAAGAAAAAACTTGGCAATTGTCTGAAATGAAATAGGATCTCCTGCTTGGGCAGGGGGTTGGACTAGATGACCTCCAAGGTCCCTTCCAACTCTGTTAATCTGATCTGATTACCTCCAAGGTCCCTTCCAACTCTGTTATTGTGTTAACTTTTTTTAAAAAAATTGATTTATATGCCGCCCTTCTCCGGAGACTCAGGGCGGCTTACCAGGCGTTAAGCAATAGCCTTCATACTTTTGTATATTTATACAAAGTCAGCTTATTGCCCCCACAAACTGGGTCCTCAATTTACCTACCTTAGAAAGGATGGAAGGCTGAGTCAACCTTGAGCCCGGTGAGATTCGAACCTGCAATAATTGCAGGCAGCTGGTGTTAATAACAGGGTGCTTTAGACCACTGTGCTACCAAGGCTCTTTCAATTACTATCAAGTAATTGCAGGCAGCTGAATGTTAATTACAGTACTTTAGTCTGCCGTGCCACCAGGCTCCTCTGCCGTGCCACCAGGCTCCATTCGTCTGATGAGAAAACCTAATGATTTCTCATCAGACGAATGGTAGAAACATCAGGACTTTCCGAATATATATATATATATATATATATATATATATATATATATATATATAACAATATTTATGAGACGGTTGCGCCTTATTAAATCAAGCTTGTGTTAAGTAGGGCCTTTGCTTGTTAAAAATATAACTGTGGTGGAAAGAATTTAGCCTGTGAGATGAGCCTCCCTGTCACCTCTGATGGAATCGCATGATAACATTTGTCAAACGTTTCCTTGCTGTCACCTGACAGGAGTGCAGTTATTCAGCCGAATGCCCTTCGCGTCCTAAAAATGCCAGCAGGTTATGTAAAAAAAGACAAATAGAGGCAGGAGTGCCGAGGACAGGCGTCATTGTGCGTTAAAGTCGTAAGAGCATGAAATGGTGTCAAAGTTAAAGAGTCACAGAACTGCGAGGAGGGTATTTAATGGAATTCCTCCGAGATCAAAGACGCAGCTTCTTTTTTTCCGAAGACTTCCAGTGATTGAAAGTTTGCAGGTGCTTTAAACGATTGTTTTGTCGTCCCCGTCCGTTTAGCTGCTAAAGGTCTCCAAACATTTAGCCTAAAATGCCCTCTCCGGTGACTGAAATTAGATCTAGTCTGATCTTTTTGGAATTGCGGAGAGTAAATTCTTCCAAAAGGGACGGCGAGATTGGAAACTTTTCTCCAAAGGACAAAGGACCAGCAAGCATTGAAAACTCGCTGCACGAGCTGTGCCCTTTCTGAACATTTTGTCACAGCAGATACACAACAGGGTCAGAGCTGTTGTTGTGCCAACATAATAACGACAAAGCATTTGTCGTTTGTTCTGCCCCCTTCGTTGAACCTTAGTTTCATCCCGATCTGCATCTTCCATCAGTTTCTAGATTTCCAAATGAGACGGTCTTGGTTTGCCAAATGGATTTAGCCTATTAGATCACCTCCCTTGTTCCGTTTCCAGAATTGTATTTGTCCTGTGTGGTTACAAACAGCTCCTTTCAGCTTCAGCACAGCCTAATTAGCACACATTGATTGGATCGGCCTCCCGACTCTCAGCTGTTTTGCTCTCAGCTGTTTTGCGCGGGCCTCCACTGCTTGCTGCAAGGAAGTAAATTGCTGGGAGCAGATTTTTTTTTTTTTTTGTGCTAATCAAGCTATGCTGAAAACGAAAATGAAAGTAAAGCAGGCTGTTTGCTGTTGGCTGCAACGAGGCAAAATTGCTGGGAGGCAGATTTCTTTTTCTTGTTTTCCTCACCAAAAAAGAGGAAATATAGGTGCGTCTTATAGTCCGGTGTGTCTTATGCTCTGAAAAATACAGTATATTGTAATCCTCTAACTTCTGATGTATTTTGCATGTACGTGATTTTTTTTTTGCAAGTCTTTCTGCTCTATAGTTAAAAACCCTGTTAACCAAAATCACTGAAGATCAGCTCTCTTCCCACCCAAAATGCATTTAACCAGGGAGTGGTTTTGTGTTTGTCACATCCCAGGTGTCAAAGTTGATTGTGGGCAAAATTGTTACCCTATCTATGAAATTACCCATTGCAAAATAATAATAATAATAATAATAATAATAATAATAATAATAATTTTTTTAAAACCTGCATATTCACTGAGTTGGAAATTGATACTTTCTTTTTGGTCATTCCTTGCTTGTTTTATCTCAAGGGATGCTTTCCATATGATTGATGCTTTCCTGTTATCCATTTGCCCAAATTAAGGGCAAATTACTTACATGCAAATCCAAATGCTAAAGAACATGCAGATGTTTGTATAGACAAATAAATAAATATCTCACAGCAACCAGAGCAGGCTGTTTTGACTGGAGATACGCCTAAGGGAAGACAGAAATGCAAATTAAGGTTTGAAGTGACTTTTCAAACCCTGGCTAAGAGGAAATCTGTTGAGCCACCTCCGCAAATGGCAACAGCTCTGCCCAGTTGGATTTTGATAGTCTACATAGGACCGCAATGGAATTTGCCTCCATGCCCGAATTGCCCAGAGAACACCCCCCCCCCATCCATGTCATTAAATGAGTGGATGGAATCCCTAAAAGGATCGTGGGAAAATACCAAGCACGCTTTGAGAGAGGCGGCAAAAACTTATAAAAAGCAGGCTGACAAACACTGGTCTCTCTTCAATTGAGGGGGGCAGCCTGTCAACCCTGAAGCTGGCCTAACTGTGGCCGTTTTCTTTTTGTAGCTTTCCTCTAAGGAGGTTTCTCTTTGCATTGCTTTGGGGCTGACACAGCCTGGAGCTGAGGGGGCCAGGGAGAGGGATGTAGAGACAGATGGGGTATTGTAGCCAAAACAAAATTTCTTCCCGTGGGAAGATTGCTTGTGCGGGTGTTCTAAAGGCGGAGACTGAGGTCACCTAGAAACTGGACTACATGCTGATTGGACCACGTGACTGGAGAACCTAGAGCCGGTTTTCCACCAAGTCTGTGCCAATTTGATATCTCCAAGTAAAATGTCCTTTGAGGACTATGCCTGCCTCAGAATTCTCATTGAAGGGGATGTATTATTTGGAACCCTGACGTTATAGCTCAATTTAAGACAATTTTGTTCATGTCCCTATGTCACACTGACACTTATTTTTCTTTCTTGCAGGAGCTGGTGAATCAGGCAAGAGCACTATTGTGAAACAAATGAAGTAGGTCTACCAAAAATTTAGGTCACTTTCGGAATCAATGTTTTCATGCTGACTTCAGCATTAAAATAGAAAATTAACTGTGTTTTACAAGTTGGATAACAATCAGATATGCATTGTATTGCACTGGCATCAGAAGCACTAACGATCTTTCTGGGTTGAAAGGATTAGCTGGTGACACCTCCGTTGCTTGGGGGATGCCCAGTTGGGGCTACTTTTAATCTCTCTGACAGGAGCCGGAGTGAAGGACGGGAGCTCATCCCACCCCACGGCAGCACTCGGGTCTTGAACGCGGGCTTGCTAACTTCCAACCTAGTCCCCTAACTACATGAGCTACTGTGCTTCTCATCAGATGTACATAACTCCTGATGATGTAGGGTGTAGAGCAAGGGTGAAATCTACTTACCTTCCCTACCAGTTCGGAAGTGCACATGCCACGCTCATCACGTGCGCGCGCCGAACCTCTGCCCATGCGCAAACCCTTCTGCACAAGCACAGAGGGTAAAAAACAGGTAACTTCCTGGTTTTAATGATGACCGAGCGGGTGGGCGGAGCCTTGAGCCGCCATCACTACCAGTTCTCCAAACCACCAGCCATCATTGCTACCAGCTCAGCCGAACCTGTCAGAACCGGCTGCATTTCACCCCGGTGTAGAGGTGTTAGAATTTCTAAAACTTAAAGAAAACTGTGTCTCAATCATTCCCATTGTCTTCACTCGTGAGCGAAGGACATTTTGTTCATTAGAGACACAGCCAGGAGCTGTCAGTCTGTCCAAATCACTGAGGTAACTGCATCAATGAGAGAGAGAGAATTTCTTCTTAATCTCTCTTTTATACCATCCCGAAAGGTCAGCAATAAATTCCTTTACACAGATTTGACACATCCCCTTTCTCTTTGCATGTGCAGTCTGCAATCTATATGTGGACAAGTTGCATTGGTGAAATTCTGCTGCCGAAGATATTTAGCATGTACAAGTAATATGCATGATGTCTCAAGATTAGACAGCATATTATGCGAAGCCCAGGTTATCTGTTTATCTATATATATAAAAATGGCTGTGTGTGTGTATGTATGTTCCAGCATAACTCTGGAACGCCTCGAGCAATTTCAACCAAACTTGGTACACCAGAAGACTTATTCTCTGGAACGAAATACTGTGGGGGGTAAGACCCCCCCTAACGCCCCATGGGGTGAATATAGCAGCTGTGCAGTTCAGCTGATTAGTCCCGACAGCCTTCCGCAGCGGCCACATGCCACCTGCTGGGCCATTCCAGATGGTGAGGAGGATTGTTGCTGCCAGATGGGTGTCAACTGCAGCGGCCGGCCATGCACAGCCCCACCCCTGCCAGGTGCCGGATGGTGGTTTGATTTTATTTTATTTTTGATTTTATTACATTTCTATACCACCCTTCTCCCGAAGGACTCAGGGCGGTGTACAGCCATAATAAAACAATCCTAGCACAAAAATTAAAAGCATTTAAAATAATTTAAAGCATTTGGCCATATTAAAACCCCTAGCTAAAATCCCTTTAAAACCATTAAAACCCACTTAAATTAATTCATTCGGTCAGGCTGGCTTGCTGGAACAATAGAGTTTTCAGCGCGTGACGGAAGCCGCGGAGATCGGGGATCGGTTACTGGTGGGCATGGGCAGCCAGATGGACAGAGGGTGGGGCCCAAAGACTTATAGTGATTTTGTGTATGATTTTACTTTATAATGTGTATATTGTACATATACTTTTAAAAGCCTGTAAGGATTGGGATACATAAATACCCGGGCAACACCCGGTTATCAGGTAGTCTATTATAAACTTCCACTACCTCATTTAGGATAACTAAATTTATCACAGATTAACAGATCTCCTGGGTTTCCTAAGATCGTAACATGCTATCTAATCTTACATGCATAATTATGTTTGAACAACCTGTTTCCCTAAGCCATCTAAGATAGCTAACTGTTCTGCCCCAGCTCCGGATTCCCAAGGATTGTGACACACACCAACAGTCCTTATCAAAGTTATAACATACCAAGAATAAACAAAGTCTGGCAAAGGTTGGCAACCAGCCCAGAAGACAAGATACGATAAGACACTCACTCTTCAAAAATGCTCTTTAATAATTACACGTTGTTTCCAGCAAGAAATTACTAACTGTGTGGGACTTAAATAGGCCAAGGGAGTGGCCAATTATCCTCAAACCTTACTCTCGAGGAGACCTCCTCCTCCTGAGTAGTCACTCCTGCCTTTTGGCAGCCCTGCGTGCTCGAGCATTGAGGAGAGGCTCCTCCACTTCGCTCTCTCCACTTGAAGGAGCCTCTGGAGGTTCTGAAGGCCCAGGCTGAGTCTCTGCCTCTGGCTCCTCTTCAGCCTCCTCACTGTCCGACATGAGCGCTGGCTGCGCAGGCTGCTGGCGCGACCCCACACCAGCCTCCTCGTCGTCGGGATCAGCCACGATCTGCACAGGCCGCTGGCGGGCCACAACAGTATCTTAGACGGCTTCGTAAAAGAAGTTGTTCAAAAATAATTACACATTCATCATTTGATAGTTGATCGCAAACTAGCTAATTTCCATTTCTTTTGGACTCCACCTGTGTTTTTGGCTTTTATTCTCATTCTGCCATCTTTCTGATCTCTTGCAGGATCATCCATAACCATGGCTACACGGATCAGGAATGCGAAGAGTACAAATCGGTGGTTTACAGCAACACCCTGCAGTCCATTCTGTCGATTGTAAAGGCGATGTCCACGCTAGGAATCGAATATGAGAATGCGCAAAGCACAGTGAGTGTGTGACCTGAGACAAAAACCAACATGCAGGCATGCAATGCCGCCCTTCCTGATTATACGCCTTATAATAGTGTATACAGTAAATGCTGCAATGGGAATCTCTATGGGGATTCTCAAAAGCACTTTTGGGACAAATGTCCAGGCCACAATTGTCCCGAAGGAGCTTTTTCAAAAGGCAACGGGTCTTTGTTTTTCCTTGAAGTTGTTTCACTTCTCATCCAAGAAGCTTCTTCAGTTCTGACTGAAAGCAGATTCCCCCAAGCCATTCCCCACCATTCAGTTAGAACTGAAAAAGAGTTTCCTTTCTTCCCTCCTTCCTTCCTTCCTTCCTCTTCCTCTTCCTCCTCACCTTTTTTCCTTTCTTCCTCCTCTCCTTCTTTCCTCCCTTCCTTTCTTCCTCCCTCCCTCCTCCTCCTCTCATTCCTTCTTTTCTTCCTCCCTCCCTCCCTCCTCCTCCTCTCCTCTCCTCCCTCCGTCCTCCCCTTCCTTTCTTCTCACTTCTTCCCTCCTCCTCTTCTCCTCCCTCCCTCCCTCCCTCCCTCCCTCCTCCCCTTCCTTTATTCCTCCCTCCCACCTCCTCCTCTCATTCCTTCCTTTCTTCCTCCCTTCCTCTCTCCCTCCCTCCGCCTATCCTCTCCTCCCTCCCTCCTCCCCTCTTTTTTCTCCCTCCTCCTCTCCTCCCTCCCTCCCTCCCTGATTTTTTTAATTCATTCATTGATTGCAATATTTCTACACCATTCCAGTCCTCATTCACAAACTTTAACTGAAATTCTGAACATCCAACTGACAGCTCCCATTTAGGAACACGATAAAGGAGAGATTCATGTTCAGTTATTTAATTTCAGGAAGATGAAAAGCAGCTTTACGCCATGGCGGAGATCACAGAGGATGGGTCCATGACTTCTGAACTGGCTGGCATCGTCAAACGCCTGTGGAAGGATCCAGGGATCCAGGCTTGTTTCGAAAGAGCAGCCGAGTATCAGCTCAACGACTCTGCTGCTTAGTGAGTGGCTTCCTTGCAGCTGAACTCTATTCCATTACCTGCTGATCCTTAGATTCCTCGGGTGAAAACCGCAACCAGTAGAGATGCAAATGCATTTGAGTATCTAAATCATGATGTTTCCATAGTTTTTCCATACACTGTTCATCTGGCACTATTTAACTGCAAGCAGATTTCTTTCTCAATGTGTCCTCTGCAAAGATTAGCAGCTTACGTTCTTCATTCATGATTTCGTTTTACAAAATGTTGATAAATGGGTCTCTCTCTTTCTCAATCTTTCTGTGTGTGTGTCTCTCTCTCTGTCTCTCTGCTTCTCTTTCTCTCTGTCTCTCTCTCTCTCTCTCTCTTTTTCTCTTTCTCTCTGTGTGTCTCTCTTTCTCCCTCTTGTTCCCTTTCTCTCTCTTTCTCTGTTTCTTCTTTTTCTGTCTGTGTCTCTCTTTCTCTGTTTCTCTTTCTCTGTGTGTCTCTCTCCCTCTCGTTCCCTTTTTCTCTCTTTCTCTCTCTTTCTCTCTCACTTTTTCTCTCTCTGTGCGTGTCTCTCTTTCTCTCTCTCTTTTCCCCTCTCTCTCTTCTTTTTCTATCTGTGTCTCTCTTTCTCTCTCTTTTTCCCTTTCTCTCTCTCTCTCTACTTCTCTTTCTCTCTCTCTCTGTCTCTATCTCTCTTCCCTTTCTCCCCCTCTCTCTCTTACTTCTCTTTCTCTGTGTCTCTCTCCTCCTCTCTCTCTCTTCCTCTCTCTTTTTCCCTTTCTCTCTCTCTCTCCTCTTTCCCTTTCTCTGTCTCTCTTTTTCTCTCTCTCTACTTCTTTTTCTCTGCCTCTCTGTCTCTGTCTCTGTCTCGCTCTCTCTTTCTCTCTCTCTCTCTCTGTGTCTCTCTCTCTTACTTCTCTGTGTCTCTCTCTTCCTCTCTCTCTCTTTCTCACTCTTTCCCTTTCTCTCTCTCTCTCTCTTTTCTCTCTCTCTCTTCTCCCCTTCTCTCTCTCACTGATGCAGTTACCTCAATGATTTGGACAGACTGACAGCTCCTGGCTATGTCCCTAATGAACAAGATGTCCTTCGCTCACGAGTGAAAACCACGGGAATTATTGAGACACAGTTTTCTTTCAAGGACTTGCACTTTCGGTAACCAAGTCAATTTTTTTTTTCATTCTAGTTCTTTTTCCAGTGAATATGTAGTATGTAGGTTCACATAAAAAGTAGGATGGTTGGAGGTTTGTGGTCAAACAAGGTTAAGATGATGGTGACAATCGTCAATGCAGAGCACGTGCCACCTGAAAAATTGGCAAAAATGTTCGAAGACAAATCAACTAAATCTTGGAAATGCCATCAGACACCAGGATCGTATTATCATATGTGGTGGAAGTGAGAAATTATTGGATTAAAATTAAAACATGGTTAGAAGAAATGATACAACAACACACATTTTTAAAACCTGAACTGTTCCTATTGGGTATCTCACCAGAAAAATTCAGTAAAGAAAATACATATTTGATTATACATGTTATAACCGCAGCGAGGATAGTATTTACACAAAGATGGAAAGCAGAGAAAATCCCTACAGTGGGAGAAGTAATTAAGAAAATATTGGAATATATGTGCAGAAATGAATAGATTGACTTTGACAATTAAAGAAAGAGAGGAACTGGAGTATTTTAAGGTATGGGGACAATTTTATCATTGGTTAGAGAAGATATATATATATAGGGTAATGTTGTAATGAAATGAGTGAAGAAGAAAGAAGAGAAAGAAGATAGATAAATGTATTAATAGAAAAGCAAGACATGTGGGAGAAATCTTATAATAAATGAAAAGATAATATTAAGATATGATAGTGGAGGAGTAGGAAGAAGACACAAAAGATGTACTCAGATGATACACTGATTATGTATTGTATGTTTGTTTGTCTATAAAATAAAAAACTTTTATACAAAAAAAACAAACCCTGCAGAGCTGAACCAGTGTGAGATGATGAGGGAAGTGTTGACTGATACCTGTTGTGACCCAGGCCCAAGTAGGTATTATCAGACACAATCGAAAGAAACATATTTTATTAGAACAGCTGAGAATTAACTCATTCTCAGCATAGTCCAAACTAATTCAAAACAAATTCTTCAAAAGACAATTCTTCAGCCTTATCACCAACCTTGGACTACTTTGGCAACCTGCCAAATGCTTTTCTTGGCAAAAGTTCAGAAGCAGAAGATGCTGACAAGAAAGAAATGCAGCAAGACAAGAAACAAATCTATCAACGTTGTTTTCCAACAAAGAGCCCAACAGCCGTTGCTGGTCTTTTAAGCCTTATGGGAGGGGCCAATCATCTCTTGGCCTTACTCCCGAGTTGTCCTTTTTGCTTTAGCTGCTCTTGCCTTCTGGCAGCTCTTCACATGCGTACACTAGGAACAGGCTCCTCCTGTTCCTCTGCCTCTCTGCTGTCAGCCTCTGGAGGCTCCGGAGTCCACACATCACTCCCCGATGGCCCTGGCCCCATCTCTGCCTCCGACACAGAGCCCTCATCCGGGCCTTTGCCAGCCTCCAGGACTGGCCCCTGTTCTTCCTCAGCCTCCTCACTGTCCTACTCCGCTACCAGTTCCGCAGGCTGCTGGCGGACTACAACAACACCTGGGGAAGCTGATATTGATCTCCTGCCCTGTAAAACCCTGGATGACTTTGAGGTTGACCTCTCCGATTGGTGGTAGCGATGAAATGGAAGATGCTTTGAACACCTTCTTGAGCTCCTGAAGGAAAGGCGGAACAGAAATCTCTTGAATAATTCATCAATATTGCAGCTGTTCTTTGACAGATATTTATCTTTCGTCCTCATATTCAGCATCATTTGATCAGCATCCCTTTGGATTAATACTCTGTATTCCATCTATTGCAGTGTTGGCTAACCTTTTCCGGACCGAGTGTCCAAAGCACGTGAATGCATGCACGAATGCATGTGTGCACTCCGAAACCCCCCAAAATGTGATGCGTGCACTGCCCCGTGCATGTGCCCCACCTCTGCACATGCGTGCATGGCCCCCTGCATGCACTCTGCCCCCATGCATGCGTGTGTGGGCCCCCATATGTGCCCCAACCCCCTGTGCACGCCCACCCACCCATGCACATGCAGCTCCCCACATACATCCTTTTCCCCCCCCACCCGCAGAGGCGTGCGTGGCCCCCTCGCACAAGCCCTGCCCCCCACACATGCGCAGTAGAGACCTGAAGAGCAGCTGGCTGGTGGGAGGTGTGCATGCATATGTGATGGAGCTGAACTAAGGTGCTGTGCGCCACCTCTGGCAAGCGTGCCATAGGTTCGCCATCACGGATCGATTGCATAGCGTCAATGCAGTGGTATGTAAACATGAACGAACCGCTGGATGTAACATCCTCGGTGATATCTCGAGAATCAGGAATAAGTTGCGGGCGTTGCAAAGCCACTGAGGCACAGGGAGTCCATCTGGATTGCAGGATTTGGCAATTCTGCAGATCCAGGTCTAAGGCTGATCCCATTTCTGTAAAAAGAGTTGTTGGAAACCTGTAGCGCCAGAGTATTTTCCACTTGTTTGAGAAAACAGTATCATCCGCTCATTGTCGGGCACATCATTCTATGTTCTGTTTAGGTTCTTCAAAGATGAACTCCGTTGATTTGTACAGATTTGATTTGATTAAGTTTGTTGTAGAGAAATGCTTATTATATAATGTTATTGTACTAACTTCAGATCTTCCTTCCTTCCTTCCTTCCTAACTTCCTTCCTTCCTAACTTCCTTCCTAACTTCCTTCCTTCCCTGCTTCCCTCCCTCCTTCCTTCCTTCCTTCCTAACTTCCTAACTTCCTTTCTTCCTTCTCTTTTTCTTTCTTTCTTTCTTTTTTCTCCCTCCCTCCTTCCCTCCCTCCAATCCTTCATTCCTTCCTTTCCACCCTCCTTCCCTTCCTTCCCTCCTCCCTCACAT
>WNWU01000049.1:4516940-4559440 GCA_012654045.1 Ptyas mucosa
TCCACCCTCCTTCCCTTCCTTCCCTCCTCCCTCACATCCTCCCTCCCTTCCCTCCCTCCCTCCCTCCCCCTCCCTCCCTCCTTTCTTTCTTTCTTCTCCTTCCCTCCATCTCTCTCTCCTTCCTTCCTTCCTTCCTTCCCTCTTCCCTTCCTTTCCCTTCCCTCATTTCTTCCTTCCTTCCCTCCTTCTGAAATGTGTCAGCAGTGCACATCAGAAGCACTCTAAGCGAGTATTTTATTAACCATAGATTCATTTCATAGGATGTTTGATGTGGGTGGACAGAGGTCCGAGAGGAAAAAGTGGATCCACTGCTTTGAAGGAGTGACCTGCATTATCTTCTGCGCAGCTCTTAGTGCCTACGACATGGTCCTGGTGGAAGATGAGGAAGTGGTAAGTTGAAGGAGAAAGAGTGGGATTTGCTACGTGGTGGAAAGGTTACACTGCGCTTCATCAAAACCCACATATATTTTTTTTTCTTCTGGTTTGCTGAAAGAAGCTAATAGACTGGATTTACAGATTAACAGAGTTTAACAGAAGGGACCTTGTGGGTCTTCTAATCCAACCCCCCACCCAAGCAGGAGACCCTACACCATTTCTGACTGATGGCAGTCCAGTCTCTTCTGGAAAGCTTCCAGTGATGAAGCTCCCACAACTCCTGAAGGCAACTTCTGTTCCATGGATTGATTGCTCCCACTGTCAGAAAATTTCTCCTTATTTCCAAGTTGAATCTCTCCTTGATCAGTTTCCATCCATTGTTCCTTGTCTGGCCTTCGGGTGCCTTGGAAAATAGCTTGACCCTCTCCTCTCTGTGGCAGTCCCTCAAATATTGGAAGATGCTATCATGTTTCCCCTGGTCCTTCTCTTCATTAGACTAGCCGTGCCCAGTTCCTGTATCCATTCATCATGTTTTAGCCTCCAGGCCCCTCATCATCCTGGTTGCTCTTCTCTGCACTTTTTCTAGAGCCTGTTGTTCTAGAGTCTATGAAGATGTTCTTCTTCATAGGAGCAGTTCGGAATAATAGATTAATCTAAAAACCTCATTGTTTTTTTCCTTCTCTGCAGAACCGAATGCACGAAAGCCTCCACCTCTTCAGCAGCATCTGTAACCACAAATATTTTGCCAGCACTTCTATCGTGCTGTTTCTCAACAAGAAAGACCTTTTCCAAGAAAAAATCACTAAAACCAACCTCCGCGTCTGCTTTCCAGAGTACGATGGTACATTTTCCGGCTTCTTTGGGCAAAATTCTATGGAGGTCCCCACAGCTAAGTCATGGATCATCATCTTGGCATGACCCAATGTCAACAGAGCGATGGATTTGCTTTTCAAGATAGCTAGCAAGCTGCAAAATTGAACAATATAAATTAGGTCAACCCATTGATTCCTATATTCTTCCATGGCTTGGATCATATTCCTTCAGCCTGGAGATAGCTTTCTTCTGGTGACTTCTCCATCATTGGAGGGCCCTCAGTGCCACAATAGTCCCTAGAAGGAGTATAGAGAAGGAGAACTAAAGACACCAGGTGTCGGTCGTGCCTCAATTTGAACCTTTAAGCAAGGATGATCTTTGACTCCATGGGTTGAGAAAGGTATAGTTTACTAAAGGTCAAGGGAAACTAAAGATCAAGATCAAGAGCCTTGGATAGTACAGTGGTCTAAAGCACCCTGTTATTAACAACATCTGCCTGCGATTATTGCAGGTTCAAATCTCACCAAGGCTCAAGGTTGACTCAGCCTTCCATCCTTTCTAAGGTAGGTTAAATGAGGACCCAGATTGTGGGGGCAATAAGCTGAATTTGTATAAATATACAAAAGTATGAAGGCTATTGCTTAGCACATTGTAAGCTGCCCTGAGTCTCCGGAGAAGGGCGGCATATAAATCAAATTTTAAAAAAAAAGTTTACTAAAGGTTGTAGGAAGAAATATCCTTCTGGGTTCAGCTCCAAGTGGGGGAAAAAGACACTGGAAACATGGAGACTGCTTGGAAAGATGGTTTAATGGTGGACAGGATCACATGGCTTGAGTTCCTGAACAGAAAAGGGGGCAAGACGCAGGGAGTCCCTGGGTTTTATGCCCTCTCTGGCTTTGAACTTCCTGGGCCCCTGAAAGAGTATCCTGATTGGTTGTCAGACTCCCAGGGGGTGGGGGTCTTAGCTATCCTTGCTGGCTGATGTAATTTTCCCAGGTGCCATGTGCTGAGTTTCTGCTGCTAGATGGGTCCTATTGTGTTGCAGATGATGGTCCATTGACAAAGATTGAGTTTCTGCCTCTGGCCCATTGACAAAAGGGTGGGGGCAAGAAGATGGGAGCTGCTTCGTCCTTAAAACATGCTTCTCCATTTCTCATCCAGGGAAACATAATATTCTGCCTTTTTAATATTTCCCAAAATATTTCATTCCTCTAGGAAAGGGGTGGGTGCTAACTTCCTACAAGGTCAAGTGAATTTGCTTTTCAAGATAGTTAGCAAGCTGCAAAATCGAACAAAATTACTTAGGTCAACTCGTAGATTCCTACATTCTTCTGTGGCTTGGAACATATTCCATCAGGCCTGGAGATGCCTTTCTTCTGGTGGCTTCTTCTCCATTGGAAGGTCTTGAGTGCCATAATAGCCACTACAGAGAATATAGAGAAGGAGAACTAAGGACACCAGATATCAATCCTGCCTCAGCTTGAACCTTTAAGCAAGAATGATCCTTGACTCCATGGGTTGAGAAAGGTATAGTTTAATGAAGTTCAGCTTTTCGAGAGTGCGATCCCTTCGCGAGCACGGCGGTGCCGAAAACCAGCCTGCACATGCATGTCGGCCAGCTGGTCATCGGGCGCACATATGTGCTAGAACTCAGGAGTTTGGCTTTTCTGGAGTACAGCCCCGATGAACGTGCGCACATGTGTGTGACATTTCTGTGCAACCATCACTAGTGTATATGATTAAGAGCCATGGTGGTACAATGATGCAGTACTGCAAGCTACTTCTGCTGCCTGCCGGCTGCCTGCAATTTAGCAGTTCAAATCCCACCAGGCTCAAGGTTGACTCAGCCTTCCATCCTTCTGAGGTGGGTAAAATGAGGACCCAGAATGTTGGGGGCAAGAGGCAGACTCTGTAAACAGTTTAGAGAGGGCTGTAAAGCACTATGAAGCAGTATATAAGTGCTATTCCTTCCTTCCTTCCTTCCTTCCTTCCTTCCTTCCTTCCTTCCTTCCTTCCTTCCTTGTGGTTAGAATGCAGCATTGCAGAATCTGACTCTGCTAACTGCTAGCAGTTCGATCCAGACTGGCTCAAGCCTTCCATCCTTCCAAGGTGGGTAAAATGAGGACACAGATTGTTGGGGGCAATAGGCTGACTCTGTAAACCGCTTAGAGAAGGCTGTAAAGCAAAATGAAGCAGTATATAAGTGCTATTCCTTCCTTCCTTCCTTCCTTCCTCCCTCCCTCCCTCCCTCCCTTCCTTCCTTCCTTCCTTCCTTCCTTCCTTCCTTCCTCATTCTCCTTCCTGGTGGTTAGAATGCAGCATTGCAGTATCTGACTCTGCTCTCTGCTAGCAGTTCGATCCAGACTGGCTCAAGGTGGACTCAGCCTTCCATCCTTCCAAGGTGGGTCAAATGAGGACCCAGATTGTTGGGGGCCATAGGCTGACTCTGTAAACCGCTTAGAGAGAGCTGTAAAGCCGTGTGAAGCGGTATATAAGTCTAAGTGCTGTTGCTATTGCTATTTTGCTGCCCAGATCACATTCAGACACTAGATTCATGCCCTTTTGCAAAATACTGATTCCTTGAATTCCAGGCTATCAAAATTTGCATTTTTCTTGGTGGGTGTTAGAAATAGAGAAACATTGCGTGGGTAAGAAAAGAACAAGGCATTCTAGACCGAAGTGTCTTTTAAGAAGAGTTCCCCCTTTGTGTTTCTCTCCAAGCAGGACCCAACACTTTTGAAGACGCTGGAAATTATATTAAGAAACAATTTTTGGACCTGAACATCAGAAAAGGAGACAAGGAGATCTACGCCCACTTGACTTGTGCGACAGATACTCAGAACGTGAAGTTTGTGTTCGACGCCGTAACAGATATAATCATCAAAGACAACCTCAAAGATTGTGGACTCTTTTAAGCTCTGCAAAACTTCTTTTTTCACCCTTTTCTTTTGCAAAATCTCTTTTGCATCTCTTGAACTTCTCTTGCCATTTTTTTTAAAGCAAATAAGCCTTGGTAGTGCCTCCTTCTAGGGTTAATGTGTGTAGCTTGAAGGTGGACATAAATAAATGGGAATTAATATCACTATTACATCTCCGCTGCAAAATTCTAGATCACCAGTAGAGGTCAGCAAAGGGATACAGAAAGCTAATGTTGCCACCTACTGGTCTAAGGCAGAAGACATTATACCATCCAGGTTAAACGGTTTTCCAGTCTATTTCTGAAAACTTCCAGTGGTGGAGCATCCAAAGCTCTGGAAGGCAACCTATTCCATTGGTTGTTTATTCTCACCATTAGGAAATTTCTGTTTAGAATAACAGAGTTGGAAGGGACCTTGGAGGTCTTCTAGTCCAACTCCCTGCTTAGGCAGGAAAGCCTACACCACTTCAGACAAATGGCTATCCAACATCTTCTTAAAAATTTCCAGTGTTGGAGCCTTCACAACTTCTGGAAGCAAGTTGTTCCACTGATTAATTGTTCTCACTGTCAGGAAATTTCTCCTTAGTTTTAGGTTGCTTCTCTCCTTGATTAGTTTTCACCCATTGCTTCTTGTCTTTCCTTCTGATACTTTGGAGAATAGCTTGACTCCCTCTTCTTTGGGGCAGCCCCTCAAATACTGGAACATTGCTATCATGTCTTCCCTGGTCCTTCTTTTCATTCAGCTATATATACCCGGTTCCTGCAACTGTTCTTTATATGTTTTAGCCTCCAATCATCCCCTAATTATCTTTGTTGCTCTTCTCTACACTCTTTCTAGAGTCTCAAAATCTTTTTATGCAGCCTAGAACTGGGTTGGCTTTTTTGGCAGCTGCTGCACACGGCTGGCTCATATTTAAATGGTTGCCCACTAGGACTCCAAGATCCCTCTCACAGTTACTACTATTGAGCAATACATACGTATACCACATATACTTTAGTTCCAGGTTAGATCTCCCTCTGATGAACATCAGCCCATTACTTCCTGCCCTGCCCTCTGGTGCTTTACAGACTTAAACTTAGAACTAACTTTATTGTCACTTTGAATGTATACTCATTGGCCTACATTGAAATGAAATTTTGTCTCATACAGCTCTCAAAGGGTCACCACTTCCAATATACACTACATAAACATGGCAAATAAATATGGTACATAAATAAATACAAAATTATGCATATACCCACATATATTATATGACGCAGAGAAACTAGTTCAGATGTGTAGAACAGAACAGAACAGAACAGAACAGAACAGAACAGAACAGAACAGAACAGGGTAGGGTAGGGTGGAGTGGAGTGGAGTGGAATGGAATGGAATGGAATGGAATGGAATGGAATGGAATGGAATGGAATAGAATAGAATAGAATAGAATAGAATAGAATAGAATAGAATAGAATAGAATAGAATAGAATAGAATAGAATAGAATAGAATAGGAATTCTTTATTGGCCAAGTGTGATTGGACACACAAGGAATTTGTCTTGGTGCATATGCTTTCTGTGTACATAAAAGAAAAGATACATCAAGAATCATAAGGTACAATACTTAATGATAGTCATAGGGAACAAATAAGCAATCAAATCACATTAGGAAACAGTCAATATAAATCTTAAGGATACCAGCAACAAAGTTACAGTCATACAATTATTAGTGGGAGGAGATGGGTGATAGGAATGATGAGAAGATTAATAGTAGTCCAGACTTAGTAACTAGATTGACATTGTTGAGGGAATTATTTGTTTAGCAGAGTGATGGCATTTGGGGAAAAACTGTCCTTGTGTCTAGTTGTTCTGGTGTGCAATGCTCTATAGCGTCGTTTTGAGGGAAGGAGTTGAAATAGTTTATGTCCAGGATGCAAGGTGTTGGTTAATATTTTCACAGGACATGTACATGTCCATGGTGAGAAAAATGAATCTTGCAAGTTTACTAGAAGGATGGGTAGCTTAGGGAAACAAAGCTGTTACAGAATGTGGAAGTCCTACTATAAATACTTCGAAATCTCTCCCAGAGGGGAACAACAGAAACATACCTTGGAGTGGGTGTTGCAGGGTCTCTAACAATGCTTCGAGATCGAAACACATAGCTCTTATAAGCAGCATTAGTCAATCCCCGCTTCTCTGTGATAGTCCCTCTAGAACTGGAAGATAGTTATCATGTCGCCTACAGAGATTCATGGCTACAACTGAAGTTTTTTTCTTTTTTAAAAAATATATATTTGGATGTGAGGAACCAAGGAGTTGGTAACGAGGAATCTGTGTTCTGGTTATATTTCTTTAGAAAGAGCACTGACTAATTCCCTGGGACGTTCTGTGAGAAATAACATTTAATTAAAGGAAGATTAAAAAAAAATGGGGATGGAATCCCAGAGAAATGTTGGCCAACAGCGCCCCCTGCAGTCTGACTTCATGCGTTATTTGGGAGAAAATCATCCGTTGTCATACAGGTAGTCCTCAACTTAGAAAAGTTCACTTGGTGATTGTTCAGAGTTACAACGGCACTAAAAATACCCATGATTTATAACCAGTTTTCACAGTTATGACCATTGTAGCATCCCCATGATCGTGTGATCCAAATTCAGATGTATGACGACTGGTTCATACTTATAACCGTTGCGGTGTCTCCAGGGAAGCCATGTTTAAAAAAATAAAATGATGGAAGCATCGCTAAAGAAAACAATAAGAAGAGTTATCAATGGAATCTTAAAACCTCATGAGATCTCCTGAACGAAACTGAAAAAAAAGCCTTTTTCTGGAAGCCCTACTAGACACAAGAAAGTACAGCTAGATATGCAACAGTATTCAAAACTAAAATAGTTGAATGTATAAATGAATATACATGATCCTGCCACACGAGGTCAAACTAGCATCATTTACCTTTTACATAGGTTTATGAATTATTTTGATGGCAATCACCAGCAATCACAGTAATGGCCAAAATTATGGAAAGCTTTTGGGGAAAGTGTATTTTCTAAAGCTAGCTAATAACACCACTTTTTGGGGGGGGGAGTAGTACCGTAAAATTAAATATCAATGGAAAGATAATTTTAATCAAGAATGCAATGCAATAACGTTTATGAAGGATTTGCTATTAGAATAGCAGTTACAGTATAAAAAGGAAAAGTGAAACACAGGGAATAGATGGGGGTGGGGCCAATCAGAATTTTTACTACCGGTTCTGTGGGTGTGGCTTGGTGGGCGTGGCATGGCTTGGTGGGCGTGGCTTGGTGGGCATGGCAGGGGAAGGATACTGCAAAATCCCCATTTCCTCCCAATTAGCTGGGACTCGGGAGGCAGAGAATAGATGGGGGCGGGGCCAGTCAGAATTTTTACTACCGGTTCTCCGAACTACTCAAAATTTCTGCTACCGGTTCTCCAGAATTGGTCAGAACTTGCTGAAACCCACCTCTGATTCATACATACATTAATTTAAATATAAAGCTTCCTATTCTGTAGGAATTGACAGCAGAGGAGGAAAAAATAGGTCGGTAAGGAAAATCTGGATGTTGAATTAGAATTAGAATAGAACAGAGCTGGAAGGGACCTTAGAGGTCTTCTAGTCCAACCCCCTGCTCAAGCAGGAGACCCTATGTATTCCAGACAAGGGGTTGTGCAGTCTCTTCTTAAAAGCCTCCAGTGATGGAGCATTCACAACTTCTGGAGGCAAGTTGTTCCACTGGTTAATTGTCCTCACTATTAGGAAGTTTCTCCTTAGTTTTAGGTTGCTTCTCTCCTTGATGAGTTCCCATCCATTGCTTCTTGTCTTGCCTTCTGGTGCTTTGGAGAATAGGTTGACTGCCCTCTTCTTTGGGGCAACCCCTCAAATATTAGAAGAACTGCTATCATGTCACCCATAGTCCTTCTTTTCTCTAGACTAGCCATATCCAATTCCTTCATATATTTCTGTCTCCAGGCCTCTCATCATTTTAGACGCTCTTCTCTGCACTTGTTCCAAAGTCTCAAGATCTTTTTTGTAATCTGGTGACCAAAACCGGATGCACTGTTCCATGCGTGGTCTTACTAAGGTTTTATAAAGCGGTACTAATATATGATTTTGATCAGGGGTGAAATGTAAAATGTGTTACTACCGGTTCTGTGGGCGTGGCTTGGGAGTGGGGGTGGGGGTAATGTGACTGGGTGGGTGTGGCCAACTTTTTTTTTCAAAGCATTTTTTCTAATGCTTTGAAAAGCCCCTGGCGATCAGGCAACTCAGCTGGGATCATCAGAGAGGCATTTTAAAAAATGCTTTGAAAAGACTGTTTGTTTGTTTGTTTGTTTGTTTGTTTGTTTATTTATTTATTATTGCGATTTATATGCCGCCTTTCTCCCTAGGGACTCAAGGCGGCTTACAAAATGACAATTTCCAATACAAATCACAATAAAATTAAAATTAAAATCAGCAACCTAATTAAAACAATTTAAAATTATGACAGTGTACCCCCAAGCGGTTGCAGAAAAAAATGCTTTGAAAAACCTCTGAGGATCCCAGCTGAGCTGCGCGATCATCAGAGGCTTTTTTTTTTTACTTTTAAAAGCATTTTTTCATCGGAAGAGGTTGTAGAAAAAATGCTTTTAAAAGTAAAAAAAAAAAAAGCCTCTGATGATCGTGCAGCTCAGCTGGGCATGGTGGGGTGGAAGCCTCAGGAATTTTTGCTACCAGTTCTCCGAACCACCCGCCGCCATCGCTACCGGATCGGGCGATCCGGTCTGAACCGGGAGCATTTCACCCCTGATTTTGATTCTATGCCTCTGTTTATACAACCAAGGATTGTATTAGCTTTTGGGGGGGGGGGGTTTGCTACCGCACATGGCTGGCAATAACAGTGGCATTGGTGATGCCTGCATAAAGATTGTAGAAATGTTACTCGGAAGGAAATAAGATTTCCTTCAGAGAAATAATGACCATGCTGTAACATACACACTATCTTAAGCTTTCATTTTGAAAGCAGGTTGGAAGACAGGTTGGTAGTAATTACTACCAACCTGCCTTCCATTGAGGACCTGTATACTGCACGAGTCAAAAAGAGGGCTTTGAAAATATTTAACAGACCCCTCACATCCTGGACGTAAACTGTTTCAACTCCTACCCTCAAATAGAGCACTGCACACCAGAACAACTAGACACAAGGACAGTTTTTTCCCGAACGCCATCACTCTGCTAAACAAATAATTCCCTCAACACTGTCAAACTATTCACTAAGTCTGCATTACTACTACTATTAATCTTCTCATCATTCCTATCACCCATTTCCTCCCACTTATAACTGTAGGACTGTAACTTTGTTGCTGGTATCCTTAAGATTTATATTGACTGTTTCCCTATGACTATCATTAAGTGTTGTACCTTATGATTCTTGATGAACGTATCTTTTCTTTTTATGTACACTGAGAGCGTATGCACCAAGACAAATTCCTTGTGTGTCCAATCACACATGGCCAATAAAGAATTCTATTCTATTCTATTCTATTATGTGGTTTTGCAAGGCAGATCTGCCCAGGGGTTGTTGTTGATAAAATATACACATTTATAATGTCAGGGAATTGTGTTCATCCCCATAGCACTCCATAAAAGGATGTGTGTTTGTGTTTTATTATTATAGTTATAATGTACACTGAAGATGGAGTTTAATTTTGTTGCACGAGGTGCAATGACAATAAAGTAAACTGAACTAAAAACGTCTTTCTCCTGATTTTTCCCCATCGGTGTTTAAATCTGGCTAGGCAGAAATGTTTTTGTTTTTGAGGTTTTAAATACTTCTCCAAGATAGGGTAACCAACAGAGAACACTCTCTGTCTTGCCGTGACAATAGATTAAAAAGAAAAAAAACTTCTCCTTCTTGCTAACAGAAAGCTAAAACTGTAATCAGCGGTTCAATTCTTCTCCCATTTCATTTCTATATATAAATGGCTCTCTCTGTGTGTGTATGTTCCAGCATAACTCTGGAATGCCTCAAGCAATTTCAACCAAACTTGATGACTTACTCTCTGGAAAGAAATACTGTGAGGGGTAAGACACCCCTAACACCCCTCGGGGTGTGTGTTCTGTTAAGACGCAGCCTGTTGTGCCTTAAAATGGCTTCAACTGTACTGCCTTAAAATGGCGTCTACTGTACACCACAGTGGAGTTGCCATGGTAACAGCTTCACAGTACTCCACAAGGGGGCTCCCTCTGGTAAGGGGAAAAAATCCAAGATTAGAAATTACATTTGGTCCAGACACTGGACCAAATGTAATTTCTCGCCACCTCAACACTGCACTGAGGTGGCGCAGTGGTTAAGGTGCAGTACTGCAGCTACTTCAGCTGACTGCTAGTTCAGCAGATCAGCAGATCAGATCTCACCGGCTCACGGTTGACACAGCCTTCCATCCTTCCGAGGTGGGTAAAATGAGGACCCAGATTGTTGGGGGCAATATGCTATTTAGTATACTGTCTTTGGTGTAAGCCGCCCAGAGTCCTCGGAGAGTGGGCGGCATAGAAATATGAATAATAAAATAATAAAATAAATTTTCAACAAGGCTTTGATTATTCTTGGGGACAAATGTATGGCCATGATCAATAAAACATTACTGCAACTCGGCCTGCCTGCATTACTACGAGACCGACACGACTTCACACAGATTATATGCGAGAAAAGAACTACAATGTCGAACACCTTAGTGCCTATATCGCGGACAATAAGCCACTTCTAAATCAAGATCAGAAAAAAGCATACCAAATTATCATGGATCAGCTAGCAAAAAAACCCAAGGTTGTGTCATTTTAATTGATGCTTCTGGGGACACAGGGAAAATATTTGTAACTAATTTAATTCTCACTGAAATCAGGGCTCAGAGTGAAGTTGCTCTTCCTGTCTGATACAGGATTGGGATGAATAAATTCCCCGGGCAACGCCGGGTTATCAGCTAGTATAGAAATAAAGCAAAGTGTTGTGACCCCGGCCCCGGAGGCTGATTTATCTTCGCATGCTGATTCGGAGGATGATATGGAGGAGGAGGAAGCTGTCAGGAGTTATGTGCCGGAGGGACCGTCTTCACTGGTGAGCCAGCAAGAACTGACAGTTGCTGACGTGCCTATGGACCCCAGCCAAATTGAGGAGGAAACAGAGGCCGGTAACGACGAGGGGGAGGCAAGAGAGCGATGTAGGAGACGTCGTAGAGAACAGCTATTGCCACGTCCTAAGAGGTGTGGTCAGGAGACGTAGGGCCACACCCTACAAAGTATAAAAGGGGTGTGACTGGGCTGGAAAGGTGTAGTGAACCATTTGTTGGCATTTTGGATGCAGTGGAGTTACAACTGTTAGTTTGGAGTTTTTGGCAAGAGTCTGCATTCCTGCATTAGCCTGCTGGCCGTCTGCCAAGACCTTTGGAACATTGCCCGGTAACTATTGGACTGATATATGCTTTGGAAGAGGACTATTTATTAAAGGGCCAGCTTCAGTCTCTCTAGCCTGCGTTTGTTACTGCCGGGCTATTTGAGCCTCTGCAAGGCCACTCGTGGGAGGGGACAGAATACAAAGCAAGGATTTGACTTGGATAAAGGGTAAACTGTACCCCTTAAATAATATATTTTTGGTGGGGGCACATTATTTTTTCTTTTCTCTACACACCTACAGAACATAGATGCAGCTGGAACACTACCCAGATCGGTTTGTTTTCCGTGCTGAGTCACTGTTTAAGAAAACACAAGCCATCTGCAAGGAGATTCTTTTGTCCCAACCCTTTCGTGAGTCTAACGTATCATTTGCTACAGCCACAGAAATTATAATATGTGCAGTTGGAAGCTGCCAGCTCTGGAGCGTAGATGTAAATCGCAGCTTTGGACTCAAGGTTTCCCTTAAATATAGTTCACTCTTTCTGCAGTTTTTTGTAAACCTATAATAAAGACCTCGGCTTTAAGTTCTCCGATTGCAGGGTGGACCTGCAGAGGAACGGAGCTGTTAATTTTCTTTATAACCTCCTATTTAGATTTCTTGCCTTGCATAGGGTATGCGTCCTAGCATGTCTACTGCACTTCACAAAAGTCAAAAGACTCTTTATCCCTACTAGCCCTCAATCTGTGCTGAACTATTTTGGTCTGTCCAAAGTCTGGGCTAGCACTTCAAGGTATCTTGGGTTGCCCCGATTGTTCCTGTTCCTCTTCCTCTTCCTCTTCCTCTTCTTCCTCTTCTTCTTCTCCTCCTCCTCCTTCTCCTCCTCCTCCTCCTCTTCATCCTCCTCCCCCCCCTCAGTCTAGTCTAGTCTAGTCTAGTCTAGTCGTTATTATTTTCCATTGCATTGCATTACATTCCATTCTATTCCATTCCATTCTCTATTCCATTCCATTTTCTATTCCATTTCTATTCCATTCTATTCCATTTTCTATTCCTTTTGTATTCCATTTTGTATTCCATTTTCTTTTCCATTCCATTCTATTCCACTCCACTCCATTCTCTATTCCATTCTCTATTCAATTTTCTTTTCCATTCCATTCTATTACACTCTACTCCACCCCACTTCATTCTCTATTCCATTCTCTATTCCATTTCATTCTATTTTCTATTCCACTCTGCATTCCGCAGTCCATTCTATTATTCATGCTTGGGAGTCTTCTACTAAGTCAAGCCGAGAAGTTGAGCTAAGGGTTAAGAATCTGGCATCAATTATTTACCACCAAGCTCAGTAAATGTGGGTTTAGGTTTCTCCTGGTAGAACAATATTTTTGTATGCTTGATTGCGCCCCTGACGAAGAGTTTATCTTGAGCGCAGCCTCCCCAGTTATGTCTAATTTTCAGCATTTATTTTCAGGGATGTACAACATTTACATCCCATTCCAGGAATGAACATTTCTGAGAAACTCATTCCATTTTCTCCTCAGATCAAGCCGATCCAGGTCTTTTCAACCAGAACACTATGTCGGAGCTTCCAAGAATTTCACTTCAAGGGACGTAGCTTCTCCTCCCCCTCCAATAAATAAATAAATAAATTATGGAGCCTCCTGAATAGAATCAGAACGGGCCACGCCACAGAACTAAGCAAATCTCTTTAAGTGGGGAATGGCCAAGAGCCCACAATGTGATTGTGGTGCGGCGGAACAAAGGATAACACATATCATTCGAGAATGTCTCCTCAGGAAATTTCAAGGCGGCTGGGGTGATCTCATCATAGCCACAAAGCAGCAGTTAGATCAGTGGTCACCAACTGGTGGTCCGTGGACCACTGGTGGTCCGCAAGAAAATTTTGGTTGTCCGCAGAAAACTTATTTGCATTTTTAATATTGCACTAAATCAGAGGTCCTCAAAATATGGCCCCTGGGATGGATGCGTGCAATGGACATTTGTGTTGCTGCACAATGTCATGTTTTTTAAAAATGTTTTTTTATTTTTTTAAACAAACAAACATTTAATACATCAGTCATTCCTTCCGTGTGACATCTCGATGTTGTCTCCAATCGTTCTTTTTGTTATTTCTTCTGTCTTCGTTCTCATCGAATCAATTGCATCACGAACAAAATATTCTGATTATGGCATTTTTATACATAACTATTAATTTACTTATTTGTATCTCTTTTCTAACCAATAGTAGAATTGATTCCATATCTTAAAGTATTCTGAATCTTCTCTTTCTTTAACCATCAAAGTCAATCTATTCATTTCTGCACAGTCTAAAATTTTTTAAATTACTTCTCCTTCCAAAGGTATTTTCTCTGCTTTCCAGTGTTGTGCATAAACAATCCTTGCAGCTGTTATTACGTGTATAATGAAATAAATATTTTCTTTGCTGATTTTTTCTGGCAGGATACCCAATAGGAACAGTTCCGGTTTTAAAGCAATACGTTGTTGTATCATTTCTTCCAGCCATATCTTAATTGTATTCCAATATTTATTTATTTATTTTTGCTTCTGGGCATGTCCACCACCTACGATAATATGAACGTGGTAACTGGTGGCATTTCCAACATTTAGCTGATTTATCTTTAAACATTTTTGCCACCAAAGGATGCTATTTTCAAAAGGCAACTGGACTTTCTTGGTTTTTCTCCTTGGAAACATTTCATTTCTCATTCCAAAATGCTTCTTCAGTTCCAGAGGTGGTATTCAGCCGGTTCGTACCAGTTCAGGCGAAACAGTTGCGGAGATCATGGGTGGGCCTGTCCACCTGACCTGGCTCTATGTCATCCTATTTAGCTACATTTTTGAGGCCAGGCAGCATGTGGGGAAGGCATGCAAGTGAGCAAAGCTCCTGCATGGAAGAATGGGCGCTTGCGTGGAAGGAATGAGTGCGAAGCGAGCATGTGTGCGCCGAGTCGAACCCGTGGTAAGAATATTGGTAAACCCACCGCTGTTCAGTTCAGAACTGAACCAAAGTCCCTTTCAACTCTGTTATTCTGTTAACTAGGTTGCATAACTAAGTTTTAATCTTAGTTTTAACTAAGATTACAACTAGCCTACTATTTTATTTATACTATCATTTTGTCCAAGGACACAAGGTCAGGAAATCTCCAAGAACCAAGCGATCCAGATGTTCAGCCAGTGGTGAAATCCATTTTTTTTTTACTACCAGTTCTGTGGGCATGGTTTGGTGAGCATGGCAGGGGAAGGATACTGCAAAATCCCCATTTCCTCCCCACTCCTGGGGGAAGAAGATTGCAAAATCCCCATTTCCTCCCCACTCCAGGGAGAAGGAGATTGCAAAATCCCCATTCCCACCCCACTCCAGGGGAAGGTTACTGCAAAATCCCCATTTCCTCCCCACTCCTGGGGGAAGGAGATTGCAAAATCCCCATTCCCATCCCACTCAAGGGGAAGGTTACTGCAAAATCCCCATTTCCTCCCCACTCCTGGGGGAAGGAGATTACAAAATCCCCATTCCCTCCCCACTCCTGGGGCCAGCCAGAGGTGGTATTTGCTGGTTCTCCGAACTGCTCAAAATTTCCGCTACCGGTTCTCCAGAACCTGTCAGAACCTGATGGATTTCACCCCTGTGTTCAGCGTTTAACAACCCACTGTTCTCCTCAAACCTTGCATGCAACTGTGCTTTACCGGTTTGAAAATCCATCACATTCACCACTTTTCTCTTTTTCTTTCCTCCTTAAATTTCTAAAAGTAATCCTCGCTCGCTGTGCAAAGCAAACGCTTTTAGGAATAGAGTTGTTTATAGCTTTGCTATAAATCAACATGACTCAACCCGTGTGACTCAACCAGGGAGACAATTTATGTTTTTTTTCCAGAGATTTTCCTCAGTGACTTCTCTGCCAGCTTCAATTGTCGTTCACGGTGGAATACATTCCTTCAAAGCTTTACAAAAGAGACGAACTCTTAGAAAATGAGACATGCCCACATTAAGAAAATTAAGGAAAGTAGAATGCAATGGAATTTTTCTGGCTAGTTCTCCAATCCTACGGAGACCAGTTTTGCTGGAGTGGAGAACTGTCCCCTTCCTCTTCTTAGACCCTGGAGCCCCAGTAGTGTAGTAATCAGCTGCCAAAGGTGTATTTTTCAGGAAGCATATGGATTTTCTTGTTTTTCCTTGAAGACGTTTCGCTTCTCATCCAAGAAGCTTCTTCAGCCCTGACTGGATGGTGGGGAACGGAAGGATTTATATTCCTTGTAGACAGCTGGTCATTTGCAGCCTTTTAGAGAGTTGTTAAGGCCGCTTGGAGGTTTATCTGTATCCTCAGGGTCACCTGAGTGGTGCAGATGGGTGTGGAGCCTTCTTGGCTGCAGGATATTTTTCTCCTCTGTGTCCCTCCACTGTTGAAGATAGCGTGCAATCTGTTGGGGATGAATCTGTGCTGTCTGCATCACAAACCAAAGGGCAAATGATTCCTTTAATCTGCGGCAGGTTGTGCGCGCGTATGCATGAGGGGGCGGGGGTCACATGCACATACATGGGGTGGGGGAGTCCGTTGGCCCTCACGGCCTGTTTTTGGGCCCAGGAGGTGCTTGGAGGCCTGCTAGGCCCAAAATGGAGGTCAGGGGGTGCAGCATTCCCCCCATGGCCCAGGAGGATGCAGGGAGGCCTACTAGGCCCAAAAGGAGGGCAGGGGGTCGTGCACACATGTGTGGTGGGGTGAGGAGAGTGTGGGGGTGGTAACGTGCACATGCATGGAGGGGCGGGGAGCATGGGGGGGGTCATGTGTGAATGCCCAGGGGGGCGCATTGCATTACAGGTGCTGGCACACGTGTGCTGTGTCATGCATGCTCGCACGTGCTTTCAGCACACAATGAGAAAAAGGTTAGCCATCAAAATTTAGCCAAATTATCTAATTGATTTTAAATTATTTTAAATTGATGTCTGTTTTGTGCTTTTAATAGGCTGTACACCGCCCTGAGTCCTTCGGGAGAAGGGCGGTATAGAAATAAATTAATAATAATAATAATAATAATAATAATAATAATAATAATAATAATATTGTTCTACATCATAAAGTTAAGGTAAAGGTTCCCCTCGCACATATGCGCTAGTCGTTCCCGGCTCTAGGGGGTAGTGCTCATCTCCGTTTCAAAGCCGAAGAGCCAGTGCTGGCCGAAGACGTCTCTGTGCTCACGTGGCCAGCGTGACTCAATGCCAAAGGCGCATGGAACGCTGTTCCCTTCCCACCAAAGGTGGTCCCTATTTTTCCACTCGCATTTTTTACGTGCTTTCGAAGTGCTAGGTTGGCAGAAGCTGGGACAAGCAACAGGAGCTCACCCCACCATTACGCGGCACTAGGTATTCGAACCGCTGAACTGCCGACCTTTCGATCGACAAGCTCAGCATCTTAGCCACTGTACCATTGCATCCCTCTATATTCAACATCATATAAACGTAATAAATAAATACATACATTACAATTGTCTCTAATCTGTGTATTCTGAAATATTTACTATGCCGTATTCTGCATGGATTTTTTTAATGATCATCCACATGACATTACGATCAAAAGCCCCCACATACCCTTTTCGGACCATCTTAAAAAGAACAGGGATTTTGATCACAAGGCTCCACCATTTTGCAGATGTTAACATCTGCATGCATATCACAGGAGCTCCAGTTAACATATGACGTCAATAAATTATATAGTCTCAATATAACAGCAATTTTCCCCCCTGTACACCATTGTTTTTCTTCCATTAATGCCTTAAAATATGTCCTCGCAATGTTTTTAAAGCAAATTAGTATGGAAATTTTCTAAGAGCTATTTTGGGACTTTACCATTTCTAGATATCCTGTCTCTCAACCCTTTTTAATTAAGGCATCTTATGATTCAGTTTCTTATGAATTTTACGAGAACTTCCTGCCAGGAAATCTCCTGACAAAATAGACTAATTATAAATGGTTCCACTCAATTATGGAGAATTATCACTGTTCTTGTGATGAACAGATAGGGTGCATTAAAAAAATGCTTCTAAGAGACCACAGTTTGACTTTACATCTTATGCTTAATGAGGACCAATTAAGATGCCTAAAAAAAGCCAGATTCCTAAAAAAAGCAGAAGCAAAACAAAATTTTCACAACACAACAAAGAACGTCTCTGATTTGTGAACGTCTCACATTCCCCATCTGAGGCGGGATTCTAAGGCAGAAATTTTGCAAATAGTATGAGGAAGCGACTTACAGATGGCTAAAAAAAAAAAAGATGAAAGTTGTTAATTAAAGGCCTTAACTTGGATATTGACTGAAGAGTTGAAGGCCAAAGATGGATAAATGACTTTGTTTCAAAATGTCCCTCTTAAGAAGCGGCAACCACTGATATGCATACTAGGTAGTCCATAATGCACATACAATGGCCACTAGCTGGAATTTCTCCAGAGAAACAGTTCCAGCCGGATAATTTTGATGGTCTGATTTTAAGTTCTTTATACTGTGGTCTTAAAAAGCGGTATCAAAAATATAACAATGATGAAACCACGGGTGAAATCCAGCAGGTTCTGACAGGTTCTGGAGAACTGGTAGCAGAAATTTTGAGTAGTTCAGAGAACCGGCAAATACCACCTCTGGCTGGCCCCAGAGTGGGATGGGAAGGGAGATCTTGCAATATCCTTCCCCCAGGAGTGGGGTGGGAAAGGAGATTTTGCAATATCCTTCCCCCAGGAGTGGGGAGGGAATGGGGATTTTGCAGTATCCTTACCCTGCCGCCCCCACCAAGCCATCCGTACCAAGCCACACCACACCCACCAAGCCCACAGAACCGGTAGTAAAAAAATTTGGATTTCACCACCGGATGAAACTGCTAAAATTATATTCATGCCATATTGATAATATTACTAAAACAAGGAGACTGAATGTGTAGGAAATGGAGAGCAGAGACTGGGGGTCCAGAGAGCAATTAGTCTAGAGTCATTATGTTGCCACCAGCTGTCCAAGTACACATCTCAGAAACATTGAAATTCATTTTGCACAGTAAAAGATTTAAGACAATCGAAATAAGCAATAGTAAATAATACATATGATTGTAAATGAACCGTGATATTTTATTCATATATTTTGCCAGTGTTGGGACCCAGGACGAAGTAGTTAGTATTAAATGCAAACGGTTCGAAAACAAACAGACTTTATTAGAACAGCTGAGAATTAACTAATTAACTAATTCTCAGCGTAGTCCAAACTAAATTAAAGCAAATTCTTCAAAACACCATTCCTCAGTTTATCACCGACCTTGGGATAATTAGGCAAACTGCCAAAGGCTTTTCATGGCAAACGTTCAGAAGCGGAAGACGCCGACAAGAAATGAATACAGTGAAACAAGAAGCAATTCTCTCAACGTTGTTTTCCGGCAAAGAGGCCAAAAGCCGTTGCTGATCATTTAAGCCTTATGGGAGGGGCCAATCATCTCTTGGACCTACTCCCTAGTTGTCCTCTCTGCTTTAGCTGCTCCTGCCTTCTGGCAGCTCTTCTCATATGCACACTAGGAACAGGCTCCTTCTGTTCCTCTGCCTCTCTACTGTCAGCCTCTGGAGGCTCCAAAGTCCGCACATCACCCCCTGATGGCTCTGACCCCATCTCTGCCTCCGACGCAGAGCCCTCATCCGGGCCTTCTCCAGCCTCCAGGACTGGCCCCTGTTCTTCCTCAGACTTATCGCTGTCCGACTCCGCTGCCAGCTCCGCAGGCTGCTGGCGGACCAAAACAGCCAGTTAGGGTTAGGCAGGAAATCCTGCTTAGGCAGGAAACCCTGCACCATTAAAGACAAATGGTTGTCCAATCTCTTCTTAAAAACTTCCACTGTTGGAGCATTCACAACTTCTGGAGGCAAGTTGTTCCACTGGTTAATTTTTCTCAGTGTCAGGAAATTTCTCCTTAGTTCTCAGTGTGCTTCTCTCCTTGATTAGTTTCCATCCGTTGCTTCTTGTCCTGCCTTCAGGTGCATTGGAGAATAGCTTGACTCCCTCTTCTTTATGGCAGCTCCTGAGATATTGGACACACTGCTATCATGTCACGTAATATTCACAAAATATGCCAAACTCAGATTAATATTTTACAATCCTACTTCAAGGTGCAGAACACATTGGAAGTATATATATATATATATATATATATATATATATATATATATATATATATATATATATATATATATATATATGTATGGATCTGGTTGCACTGAACTGTTTACAACTCTTGGTTGCAAATTATGAGGAATAAGCGAAGCACATTTCTTACAGCAGAATTATCCTAGTGGCACTGACATGCAATTGTAGCAAAGGGCTTTTTAAACACGAAATTGGAAGCTCAACATGTTGGCTCGAGTTTCACGGTACACTAACTAATCAGAAAGAAAAACCAGAGTAATGCGCATTATTATTTTATGTGTTTGCTGCGGTTCTGAAAGTGGTACTATTGAGAATTCTGGCACTGAAGGAAAATAAAGCAAAAGATCTTAAACGGTCTTTTTTTCCCTCCATGTCTTTTCCTTGGATCTTTAACCCCCTTTGCTGCAACTCTGGTCATGTTTTTTTTGGTTCCTACTCATAAGGGAAAGATCTTGTTTTATGCAGAAGATACGTTCGCTTAATGAATATGTTAATTAGGAGTGATAAACATGGATTCTTCAAATATCTTTCTTGCGGATGCTCCATCGATGGGGATTTTCAAAAATAACAGAATTACAGAATTACAGAATTACAGAATTACAGAATTACAGAATTGGAAGGGACTTTGGAGGTCCTGAAGTCCAACCCCCTGTTTAGGCAGGAAACCCTACACCACTTCAGACAAATGGTTATCCAACTTCTTCTTAAAAACTTCCAGTGTTGGAGCATTCACAACTTCTGCAGGCAAGTTGTTCCACTGATTAATTGTTCTCACTGTCAGGAAATTTCTCCTTAGTTCTAGGTTGCTTCTCTCCTTGATTAGTTACCATCCATTAGCATTTGAATGAGTTAGTGTGAGGTGCCTACAATGTTCAAGGGATTGGACTAGAAGATCTCCAAGATCCCTTCCAACACTAGGATTCTATGTTCTTTGTGATCATCAGAATCCATTTTTTAAAATCAAGGAACAGACAATCCTTGAAAATATCTTTTAATAAAGCTCATCTGTAGGGAACAGGGAAATTTGTACATCAGATATCTGCCTAATTTCTTGAAGGTAAGTCACATCGTTCAATGAGGTTTATTGACTATTAACCCATGATAGCAGTCTTTTAATATCTCAGGGGCTGCCACAAAGAAGAGGGAGTCAAGCTGTTCTCCGAAGCACCTGAGGGCAGGACAAGAAATAATGGATAGAAACTAATCAAGGAGAGAAGCAACCTAGAACTAAGAAGAAATTTCCTGACAGTTAGAACAATTAATCAGTGGAACAACTTGCCTCCAGAAGTTGTGAATGCTCCAACACTGGAAGTTTTTAAGAAGAGGTTGAATAACCATTTGTCTGAAGGGAGTTGGACTAGAAGACCTCCAAGGTCCCTTCCAACTCTTTACTCTCTTATTGGTATTATTGTTATGGTTACCATTAATAATCATATAATAGAGACAATTTCCTTGTGTGTCCAATCACACTTGGCCAGTTCGGAGAACCAGCAAATGCCACCTCTGACTGGCCCCAGGAGTGGGGTGGGAATGGAGATTTTACAATCTCCTTCCCCCAGGAGTAGGGAGGAAGTGGGGATTTTGAAGTATCCTTCCCCTGGAGTGGGGAGGAAATGGGAATTTTACAATATCCTTCCCCTGAAGTGAGATGGGAATGGAGATTTTACAGTATCCTTCCCCTGATGTGAGGTGGGAATGGAGATTTTATAGTATCCTTTCCCTGCCACGCCCACCAAGCCACGCCCACAGAACCGGTAGTAAAAAAATTTGAAACCCACCACTGGTTTAAATTTATTGTTTATTTATTTATCGGTTCGATTTATATGCTGCCCTTCTCCGGAGACTCAGGGCGGCTTACAATGCGTTAAGCAATAGCCTTCATGCTTTTGTATATACCTGCTTAGTAGGGCTTTCCCCCCCCCCCCAAGCGGTGTTCTTTTTTATACAAAGTCAGCTTATTGCCCCCAACAATCCGGGTCCTCATTTTACCTACCTCGAAAGGATGGAAGGCTGAGTCAACCTTGAGCCTGGTGAGATTCGAACTTGCAGTAATTGCAGGCAGCTGGTGTTACTTAACAGCACTTTAATCTGCTGCGCCACCAAGACTCTTATAAATATAATAAAAACAACAAAGGAACAGCAAAGATCGGGCGTGAGAAGCAGAGAGGGCATTGTGCCCCGGGGAAAGAATCTGAATGTATTAAAAAAGAGATTTTAAAAAGTCAAAGAGAGATTGAACGGTAAACAGACGAAAGAAAAACAAGAAAGGCGGTGTGCCGAAGAAAGAAATGAGTTACAAAATGAAAGGAGATAAGATATTTCTGCAATTAAGGTGGAAACGATGTTTTCCTAAGCAGGAGAAATGAAAAGGAGGGATATAGTTTTCCAAAGTTGTAAGAGCTGGGAGCACTCAGCATTCTGCTGGCATTGTGGTTGCAAGGCTTTTTAGACTGTTTCTGTGGCAACTATGATGATGTTTCTCTCTCGGCACGCTCTCTAATCTGAAATTCTAACTAATGTTACTACCCAAAAAATAAATAAAATAAGAATGCACTCCAGCTGCTGGCAGGGTTGATGTATGCAAATATGAACTCCTTTCCTTTTCAGATAAAGTTAGTGGAATGGGCCTCTATTTCAAAGGGACCAGGTATCATTTTCCCTGCTAGCGCACAGGTGTCAAACTCGCTGCGTCATGTTGCCGTCATGTGACGTTTTGTGACATTTCCCCCCTCCCTTTGTGTGGCTGGGGTGGGCGTGGCCTGAGTGTGACGCATCTGGCCTTTGGACCACCGGTTTGACACCCTTGTAAGCATCTAAGAGCTGTCGTGTGTGTTATTTGAGATGGAATTTATCCTCCCGGCCCAGTCGTGAGACTTTTAAAATAAAAAAAGAAAGCAAATATGCAGACAATCAGCCGAATTATTCAGTAATTGCAATATTAAGTGACATCCATCTATGAAGATTCTCAGTCTTCCAGGTCGTACTTGTCCCAAAGGTGATTTTTCGAAAGGCAGCTGGACTTTCTGGGTTTTCTTTGAAGACGTTTTGTTTCTCATCCAAGAATTCACACTTGGAATACGGCATCACGTTTTGGTCACCATGATGGGGGGGGGGAAAAAAGATTTCGAGACTCTGGAAAGAGTGCAGAGAAGAGCAGCCAAGAGGATTATGGGTGTTCTGCCCCAGCTACGGATCCCAAAGAACACAGCACACACAAACTCTGAACAAAACTTAGTTTACTCAAATAACCCCGTTTTAGCAAATGCCGGCTGTTAATAAACACTCTTAACAGCCTGCCAGAATTCCACAGATAAGATAGTCAGAGTCTTACTAGAGTTGGCAGAAAACCCAGAAACAAGGTTGCAGAGAAATCCCAATGCGATGATTAGAGAACTAAAGTTGTTTCCTGCAGCTTGTTACAAGCTGCGTTCTTTCTTAAATAGGCTAAGGGCGTGGCCAATTAGACCCAATCTTTACTCTCGAGGAGACCTTCTCCTGAGGAACCACTCCTGCCTTTTGGCAGCTCTGTGTGTCCATGCATTGAGAAGAGGCTCCTCCTCTTCATCCTCTTCACTTAAAGGAGCTTCTGGAGGTTCTGAAGGCCCTGGCTGAATCCCTGCCTCTAGCACCACATCTTCTTCAGCCTCCTTGTTGTCCAAGTCAAGCGCCGGCTGCACAGGCTGCTGGTGCAGCACCACACCAGGCTCCTCATCATCGGAATCAGCAACAATCTGCCCAGGCCACTGGCAGGCCACAACAACGGGACTGGAGGCTAAAACATTTGAAGGATTAATTGGGTATATCTAGTTTGATGAAAAGAAGGACTAGGGAAGACATGATAGCAGTGTTCCAATATCTCAGGCATTGCCACAAAAAAGAGGGGGTCAAGCTATTCTCCAAAGCACCAGAAGGCAGGACAAGAAGCAATGGGTGGAAACTAATCAAGGAGAGAAGCAACCTAGAACTAAGGAGAAATTTCCTGACAGTGAGGACAATTAACCAGTGGAACAACTTGCCTCCAGAAGTTGTGAATGCTCCAACACTGGCAGTTTTTAAGAAGATGTTGGATAATCATTTGTCTGAAGTGGTGTAGGCTTTCCTGCCTGAGCAGGGGGTTGGATTAGAAGACCTCCAAGGTCCCTTCCAACACTGTTATTCTGTTCCATTCTAAGCTTCTTCAGCTTTGACTGGATGGTGGGAGAATGGAAGGATTTATATTCCTTGCAGACAGCTGGCCATTTACATTCTTTTAGAGGGTCATTGAGGCCACCTGGAAGTTTATCTGTGTCCTCGGCATCCCCTGAGTAGTGCAAATGGATGTGGAGCCTTCTTGGAACTGCTGAATGGACTGCGTTATGGAGCTGTGCTTTCTGCAGGATGTTTCCACCCTGTGTCCCTTCACTGTTGGACACAGGCACAGGCTGTTGGGGATATGTCTGCATCTCAGCAGTTCCAAGATGGCTTCACCCCCATTTGCACTACTCAGGTGACCCCGAGGACGCAGAGAAACCTCCAAGTGGCCTCAACGACTCTCTAAGATGATGCAAATGACCAGCTGTCTGCAAGGAGTACAAATCCAGGACTACAAAGAAGCTGAAGAAGCTTCTTGGATGGGAAATGAAACATCTTTCAAAGAAAAACAAGGAAGCCTAGTTACTTCTTGAAAAGAAAAAAAAAACAAACATCTTTGGGACTAAGTGACATCTTGTACATATGAACGGTAAACATCAATCGTAACACTAGTTACATCTAATCACGCTTCAAATTTTGGGCTTCTCGGTGGAGTTATTTTGACATTTCAAGGTCACGATAATTAAGTGTTCAGCTTCTGAGTGTACCTAGGCAGAAGTCTTAACACTTGAGATCAATCATCATGCTGGATTTATTTGGACGGCTTTCCACCCGTTCCCTAGGAAATGAAGTCATCTTTCAGCTCATGTTACAAGCCAAGAGAAACCTCAAAACTAGAGCAGTCCCACAACACCTGAGCTTCGGCAGCTTTACAATCAGAAATTGCTGAATTATACTTGGAGTGCCCCAAGCAGACACAGCCCAGTCTAAAGGAAAACATAGCATTAGCTCTGGACAATACCCCATTCTACATCAGTGAATATTACGATTCTTTATGGATGCGTTTGGAAGGAATCATCCATGGATTAATGGCAGTGTCGTGTTCTGTTCAGCGATACAGGGGGATCTAGGGATGGGTTTTCTAAACATTGTATAGGTAGCGTTTTAACAGATTAACACAGGGGTGAAATCCAGCAGGTTCTAACAGGTTCTGGTAGCGGAAATTTTGAGCAGTTTGGAGAACCGGCAAATACAGCCTCTGGCTGGCCCCAGAATTTTACAACCTGTGGCAAGACAGGTTGTAAGATGAGGCAAAACACGCTTAACCACTTAACAACAGAAATTCTGGGCTCAAATGGTGGTCGTAAACTGAGGGCAACTCTAATATTGTTTGTCCAAAAACATACCTGCAGAGAGAAATGCTCAGCAGAGGTGGCAGTGGTGGGTTCCAACCAGTGTTACCACCGTTTCTCTTTGCGCAATGTGGTTTGCATGCGATCGCCACACTCATGCTCACTTTACTTGCACGCGCGCCTAACTTGCGCTCCATGCAAGTGCATTAGATTTCTGCCCATCTGAGGCGCAGCAATCCACACTGCCACGCCTATCAGCTGTGCTAAAAAACAACAAATAAAGGTAGGTAAAACACAGGGGCGGGCCGGAGGGCCCAGCTCACAGTCATAGAGAACCAGTTCACTGATGTCACATCATCACCACTACCGGTTCGCCTGAACCGGACCAAACCAGGAGCAACTCACCACTGAGAGGTGGTATTCAGCCGGTTTGGACTGGTTTGAGCAAACTGGTAGTGGCAACCTGCGGGTGGGTTGATGACCACCCTGACCAACCACCCTGGCACTATGCCATCCTATTTAGCCACATTTTTTAAGCTGTGTGCATGCGTGCAAGCCACGAGAGAGAGGAAAGCCAATGCACGGAAGACCGGGCACATGCATGGAAGGTGCGTGTGCCCATTTTTGGTGTGCGGCGAACTGGTGGTAAAATTATGTGTAAAATTGCCACTTTCGATGCTCAGGGTTGTGCCTATAAATAGGACATCCTCTTTCTCTGCCGAAAGATAAAAACATGGATTATTACTTCGCACAATAGGAAGCGTTCTTTATTTCCTTGGGTCACCTGGGCCAAGAATTTGTGTCAATGTCATGAAACATCTGTTGTAGGCAGATGTTGTGACCCAGGCGCAAGTAAGTAGTAGGAAAATCAGACCGTGAAAAAACAAACTTTATTCGAACAGCTGAGAATTACTTCATTCCCAGCGTCGTTCAACTAAATTAAAGCAAATTCCTCCCAACACAAATTCCTCAGTCCTATCGCAAACCTTGGTGCAATGAGGCAAACTGCCAAAGGCCTTTCTTGGCAAACATTCAGAAGTCACAGATAAAATAAAATAAATACAACACGTAGACGAAGAAGAAGGCGAAGCTACCAATGTTGTTTTCCGGCAAAGCCCAAACGCTGTTGCTGGTCTGTTTTAAGCCTTATGGGAGGGGCCAATCATCTCTTGGCCCTACTCGCGAGTTGTCCTCTTTGCTTGAGCTGCTCTTGCCTTCTGGCAGCTCTTCTCATGCGTTCATTAGGAACAGACTCCTCCTGTTCCTCTGCCTCACTCCTATCAGTCTCTGGAGGCTCCGGAGTCCTCACCTCACTCCCCGATGGCCCTGGCCCCATCTCTGCCTCCGACACAGAGCCCTCATCCGGGCCATCCCCAGCCTCCAGGACCGGCCCATGTTCTTCCTCAGCCTCATCACTGTCCGACTCCGCTGCCAGCTCCGCAGGCTGCTGGCGGACCACAACAGCAGAGATTAGAGCCTTGGATAGTATAGTGGTCTAAAACACCCTGTTATTAACATCAGCTGCCTGCAATTATTGCAGGTTCAAATCTCACCAAGGCTCAAGGTCGACTCAGCCTTCCATCCTTTCTAAGGTAGGTAAATTGAGGACCCAGTTTGTGGGGGCAATAAGCTGACTTTGTATAAATATACAAAAGTATGAAGGCTATTGCTTAGCGCATTGTAAGCCGCCCTGAGTCTCCGGAGAAGGGCGGCATATAAATCAAATTAAAAAAAAGAAGAAGATGTGCTTCTCATTCTGTTTCTGCCGGTTCACCCAGCACCAGAAATGTGAACGAGCATGCATGCATGCGTGTGATTTCAAAAAACACAGGAATTTGCTCACGTGTGGTGTCCACGCAGGCATGCAGCATCAAAACCACATCAATATAGGATGGGATTGTGCCCGAGCGGGTGGACAGGCGCACCTGTAGGTCTCTACTACCGGTTCTCCCGAACCGGTTCGAACCAGCTGAATACCACCTCCGGTTGTTGGTGAGAACATACGAAGTTGATTATATTTTTGGGGTGTCCGTCTGCTGTATTTTTTCCCGAGGCAAAAAATAGAAGCAAGATGATTTATTGGACGCCTCTCCGTTTTTGAAGCAGAGCAAGTCGAAATGCGGACATAAGGAAAGGGCAAAGCTTATTTTAGATGTTTCGTAACAAAAGTGACACTTGTCATTGTCCAGCTGAAGAGAGTCCGGCATTGTAAGGAAGTCTTCTGTGACTCATCCCTTGCTGGATTATAAGGGACATGGGCTTTTTGCAGGGAGTTGGGGAGGGTGGAAAAATAAGGATGTATGGATGATGTCGTCACACAGATGATGGCCTGAGGCAGTGATGGCTAATCTTTTTGCCGTCGTGTCCTAAAATCAGGGGGAGCACGGAGGGATCACACACATGTGATTCCATAATGGAATGCCTCCCCCTGCACTCCCCGCTCCCACGCTTGTTCATGCGACCCCCCACGCTCTTCCTGTACATGCGTGCATGACCCCCTCACCGCTCGCCCACCCCTATGCATGCCTGCGAGTCCCCCTCCTGCCCCATGCATGCGTGCGCGTCTCTCGCATGTGCCCAGACCCTGCGCCAGAGATCTGAAAATAAGCTGGCTGGCGGCGTGCATGCATGTGCATTGGGATTGAGCTGGGAAACGGCTTTCATGCCCATAGAGAGGGCTCTGCATGCCAACTGTGGCATACATGCCATACGTTCGCCATCACAGATCTGAGAGGTCCTTGGTGCTCTCTGAGCTTGGTTGTTTTCTAGCAGACGTTTCGCGACCCAACTAGGTAACGTCATCCGTTCTAGAAGGGAGTGGGATTTGTGGAGAGGAGGAGAAGGAGAAGAGGAGCAGAAGGACTGTGCTGTCTGAGCTGAGGTTCTAAACAGAATAATTAACCAGTGGAACTGTTTGCCTCCAGAAGTTGTGAGTGCTCCATCACTGAAGGTTTCAAGAAGAGATTAGATATCCATTTGTTTGGAATGGTATGGGGCTGTGATGGCGAACCTATGGCAGAAACTGGAAGACCAGCTGTCCCATGCACATGTTTCACGCCGGAAACCGAAAGTTCATTTCCCGGCACACACATGTCCCCTGGGCCGCTCTTCTTCCGGGCTGCGTCCCCGATGAGCTCGGTGCTGAAAAGGTTTGCCATCACTGGTCCAGGGTCTCCTGCTTGAGCAGGGGGTTGGACTAGAAGACCTCCAAGGTCCCTTCCAATTCTGTTATTGTATAATTCTGGGATTCTGTAGATTGGGAAAATGTTTAAACCTTCTCTTCAAATGTAATTGATTAGCATAGTTTATTTTCCCAGGTTGCCACTTCTTCTTCTTGTTATTTTGATTGGTATTAACTGCCTTTAATCCTGTAACCATCTCTACCATGACAGTGGATCATTGGTAGGTGACCTTAGAAATTATAACCGGACAACCATCAACCAAGCAAACCACAGGGTGGGGTTCCGAGATACCGAGCTTCATGAATATCTCAGTTTATGGATTGGCAGACCATGGAGTTCGTGCAGTGGAGCTCTCGCCTCACAATCAGGAGGCTGTGAGTTCGATCCTGGGTAGAGGCAGATATTTCTCTCTCTGGGCACAATGAGAATATATCGGCTGAATAAAACTCCGTACTGGCGACAGGAAGGGCATCTGGCCAGTAAAGACTTAGATAGCTCCACTCAGTTGCCCAGACTCCACCCCACATGGGATTATTATGGGGTCGATAAACAATGATGATGATGGATTAGCAGACCATATTATATTTGTTTTCATTGCAAACCTCCCACATTTCTGAAAAGCATTTTTCTTTCATTTTGAATGCTAAAAACACTCAGGTGTGTTTATAGAAACATCAGATATTTCAAGAGCATTTTGATTCCTGAATTTCTGGGAACCGTTGAAAATGTGCTCACAGTAGAAATTCCAGGATTTCCTGGGGCTGTCGTTTGATAATGTTTCTTATGTTTCTTGGAACGGTTGCGCAATAATTATGATTAGATAAGATAATTTCTGGCTACCTTGTGCAGTTTCTAATAAAAATTTAATTGATTCCACTCAGTGGTGAAATCCAATTTTTTTTTACTACCGGTTCTGTGGGCGTGGCTTCGTGGGCATGGTGTGGATTGGTGGGCGTGGCTTCGTGGGCATGGCAGGGGAAGGATATTGCAAAATCCCCATTCCCTCCCCACTCTTGGGGGAAGGAAATCCCCATTCCCATCCCACTCTGGGGCCAGCCAGAGGTGGTATTTGCCGGTTCTCCAAACTACTCAAACTTTCTGCTACTGGTTCTCCAGAACCGGTCAGAACCTGCTGGATTTCACCCCTAGTTCCACTCCATACAGATTTGGGGTATAAAGAATAGAAATTAGACAATGTTCAGTATAGAGCAGTGATGGCTAACCTTTTTGCCATCGCGTGCCAGGAGGGGGGTGCTGGGGGGTTGTACGTGCATGTGCCCACACCCATAATTCTATGCGTCCCACACCCACACATGCGCGCGTGACCCACCTCCTTGTTCCCCCTGCTCCCCCCACTCCTGGCATGTGATGGCCTGGTAGGCCCGTTTTTCTCTCTCACCTAGCTCTAGAGCCTCTCTAGGAGTCTGGGGAGGGCGAAAATGGCCTCTGCCACCCCCGGGAGGCCCTCCGGAGGTCAGAAATGGCCCGTTTGCCAACTTCTGGTGGGACCGGTAGGCCCATTTTTCTCTCTCACCTAGCTCTAGAGCCTCTCTAGGAGTCTGGGGAGGGCAAAAACGGCCTCTGCCACCCCCCCCCGGGAGGCCCTCCGGAGGCCAGAAATGGCCTGTTTGCCAACTTCTGGTGGGACTGGAAGGCCTGTTTTTTGCTGTACCCAACCTCCAAAGCCTCTCTAGGAGTCTGGGGAGGGCGAAAATGGTCTTCCCCACCCCCCCACCCCCAGAGGCCCTCCAGAGGCCAGAAATGGCCCGTTTGCCAACTTCCGGTCCCACTGGTCCAGGCAACTGGACTTTTTTGGGATTTTTTTTTTTTGAAAAGATTTTGCTTCTCATCCAAGAAGTTTCTTCAGTTCCGGGGGCGAAAACCCCCCAAGAAAGTCAAGTTGTCATTTAGGGGGGAAGAAAGCATCTTTGGGCCCCAAATTCATTCCTACCCTGATTTCAACCCGGCTGTTTTGAGCCAAGATGCAAATAAAGCAATCAAATTAATTAAGACAGTGGTTAATTCAAACGTTGGTAATTTACCACCGTTTGTTATTACAGTTGAGTGGAATAAAATTTGCACACAAGTTAAAACTTTGGGAGATAGATAGATAGATACCGTGTTTCCCCAAAAGTAAGACCCAACTGGAAAATAAGCCCTACTGCGTCTTTTGGAGCAAAAATTGATATAAGACCCGGTTTTATTTTGGGTTAAAAATGGGTATATAAATAGGCATTCAAAAGTTCACAAAACTAGGTAGCTAGGTCTCTCTTTTTCTGTGTTTTCTGTATTTTCTTTCTTTTTTCTTTTTCTTTCTTTTCTTTTTCTTTCCTTTCTTCTGTTCCTTTTCTTTCTTTCCTTCTTTCTTTCCTTCCTTCCTTTTCCTTTCTTTCTTTCTTTCTTTCTCTTCCTCTTCCTCTTTCCTTCCTTCCTTCCTTCTCTTTTTTCTTCTCTCTTTCTATTCTTTTCCTTCTCTCTCTCTTTCTCTTTCCTGACACTTACCTTTTAAAGCTGCTATTAGCTTTTATAAAAAATAATGGAAGTTAATAATCATAGGAGGGCTTTTTTTAGGGAATTGATATCCAGTTGTTTTTCCAAAGGGAGATTCTGATAAAGTTATCCCCTTTATGTCATCATACACACTTCCTCCATTTGTGTCGAAAAGAAGATGCTTCACACTTGTTGCAACTTCCTGGTGTAATCCTGAAAACAGGGGTGAAATCCAGAAGAGTCATTGCCCTAGCTCAGCTCCAGGGTGCACGTACATGCCAGACAGTTGATTTTTGGCTGGCCCCGCCCATGCCGCCCCTCCCCTCCCCTCCCAGGACTCTCCAAGCGGCCCATTTTGGATGCCAGGTAAGTACAGGGCTTGTGCGGAGATTCTGGGAAGACGTTTTCAGCCTTTGGAGGGCCTCCGGGGAGGTGGGGAGGCCGTTTTTGCCCTCCCCAGGTTCCAGGAAAGCAAAAAAGGGCAAAAAATGGACCTACTGGGCCTACCGGAAGTCCAGAAGCTTCAGGGAGGCCTGCGAGGCCCAAAATGGGGCATGGGGGCGAGGCGGGGCATGCGCACATCTGCGGGGAGTGCGGGGTGGGGGGGTCGTATGCACATGTGCAGGGGGTAGGGCACAGTCCCTGTAGGTTGGAGGAGGTAGAAGGAGGAAATCAACGAGGACCTACCTATGAGGAGGATCTGTCAAGGAGGATCTACCTACATCTTACCATTGTCAGGCCTGGAAGCCATCTTTTTCATTGGACCTTCAGGGCTGCCACATTTAGTGCTGTGGGAAACTGGGAGGGGGGTTGTAGGGAGCAGGGGTGATATGTAGTCATAATAACATTCCTTTCTCAGAGAGTCAAGGACATCTTGCCCTGCACCTGGAGGGCTGGAACTGGGAGTCATCTCCAATTGGGATGGTGCTTTGATTGGACCACGTGATGGACATGTGGGTGCTGGGCAGGGACTTGGACTTTTCTTTTTTTTTTTTTAATTTTAAAAACAAAACTTTATTCATTCATAAAACCATTTAAAACATACAAATTTCTCTTAATCAAGAGACAAACTTTATATACAATACACACTTTTTAACTAATTTCCATTATATATATATACATATATACATAAATGCCAACACACTGTGGCATATTTCATTTTCTATTTCTCTGACAGTGCTGTTTTTAATTATGTTGATTTCTTCTAAATTCCATCTCTACCCATTCCCCTTTCTCTGATTTATCCATTGATACCATCTATTCCATATTGTATAATATTTTGAGTCCTCCTTATCCTGTAACTCTAACGTTAGTTTGTCCATTTCTGCGCATGTGTAGATTTTTTGTATTAACTCCTGATCAGTTGGCATTCGATCTATTTTCCAAAATTGTGCTAATACTAATCTTGCCGCCGTAATTATATGGAGTATTAAATATTTTATATCATTTCTAATATTCTTTTTAATCATGCCTAATAAAAAAATTTCTGGTTCTAATTCAATTTCGTAACCTGTTATTTCGATTATCCATGTTCTTATCTTATTCCAATATTTCTTAATTTCTGGGCAGAGCCACCAAGCGTGATAATAAGTTCCTTGTGCTTTTTTACATTTCCAACATGTCGGATTTATATTTGGGTACATTTTCGCTAATCTTGCAGGGGCCAGATGCCATCGGTACCACATCTTATAATGATTTTCTTTGTAGGCCACCGATTTTGTCATGCTGTAGTTGTTTTCCCATGCTCTTTCCCATTCTTCCAGCTGTATACTGTGGCCAATATTCCTTGCCCATGCTATCATCTGCCCTTTAACCAATTCTTCTGCCAAATCATATTCGAGTAGATATTTATATATTTTCGAAATTAATTTCCCTTCTTTAGATTCTAATAATTTGTCTAATCGATTTTGTTTTAAGTCTATTCCTCCCTCCTCCTGATCCTTCCTATATCTTGTTTTTATTTGTGAGTAGGGCCACCAGTCTATTACTATTCCTTGTTCTTTTAGTTCTTCCCTAGATTTTAATTTCCCCTGCGTATCCAGTATTTCTCTATATCTTAATATTTTTTGTTTTGATAGTATATTGGGGTGAGTAATTGCTTCTATTGTTGATAACCAACCAGGAATTTTTATATAATGTTTATGTCGAATTTGTTGCCATGTATTAATTAAAGATTTTCTAATAGTATGGTTGTTGAAATGTTTATATATTTTATTTCCAGAATTCCAAATAAAAGCATGCCATCCCTTCATTAGATCATGTCCTTCCAGATTTAACAGTCTTTGGTTCTCCAGGGTTATCCATTCCTTAATCCATAGCAAGCTTGCTGCTTTATAATATTTTTGCCATGCCGGGAAACCAAATCCGCCTCTAATTCTGTCATCTCGTAATATGTTTAATTTTATTCTTGATTTTTTCCCTTCCCACACAAAATTTGTTGTTATTTTATCCAAATTATCAAAGAATTTTTTGTCTAATTTTATTGGTATCGTTTGGAATAAATAAAGGAGTCTTGGAAGTATATTTGATTTTATCACTGCTATCCTCCCCAGTAAGGATAGTCTTAATTTCCCCCATTTATCCAAATCCTCTTTTATTTTCTGGACTAAAGGTTCATAATTATCCTGTTTTATTGTTACTGTTCTAGCTGTCAGATTTATCCCTAAGTATTTGACTTTTTTGACTACCTGTAATCCTGAATCTTTTACTAATTTCTCTGCTTGTTTTGTTGTCATATTTTTTATTATCATATTCGTTTTTTCTTTGTTGATTTTTAGGCCTGCTACTTTTCCAAAAGTTTCAATTTCTTTTATTAATTTGGGGGTTGTTTCTATTGGATCTTCAATGAAGAATACAAGATCATCCGCAAAGGCTTGGATCTTGTAATCTTCTCTCTTAATCTTTAATCCTTGTATTTCTTTATTTGCCCTAATTCTAATTAACAAATTTTCCAACGTTAAGATAAAAAGTAGGGGCGATAGTGGGCATCCCTGCCTTACTCCTTTATTTATTCCAAAAAATTTCGTTGGGTCCCCGTTTACCAAGATACATGCTTTTTGGTCCTGGTATATTGATGTTATCATTTTTGTAAATTTCTCACCAAAATTCATATTTTTAATTTGTTGTTTCATAAATTGCCAGTTTACTTGGTCAAACGCTTTTTGTGCATCCAGAAAGATCAGGGCCACCTGTCTCTCTGGATGCATCTCGTAATATTCTAAAACATCCATTACCATCCTTAAATTATTTTTTATTTGTCTTGTGGGCAAAAAACCATTTTGATCCTGATGTATTTTGTTGTGTAATATTTTTTTCAACCTATTAGCAATTATACTCATAAAAATTTTGTAATCGGTGTTCAACAAAGAAATCGGTCTATAGTTTTTTATTAAGGTGGCATCTGCCCCCTCCTTCGGTATTAGAGAGATGTACGCTTCTTTCCATGTGTTTGGTAATTTTGCCTCCATCAGGGCTTCGTTATATACTTCTAATAGTATTCCATTTAATGATTCTCCAAATGTTTTATAGAACTCCGTTGGAAGACCATCGGTCCCCGGGGTTTTATTATTTTTCTGTCTTTTCAGTGCTTCTTTTAATTCACCTGCCGTAATCTCCCTGTCTAATAACTCTTTTTCTTCCTCCGTTAATGTTTGTACTCCCTTTCCTTTTAAGTAATGTTCAATTTCCTCCGTTGTTACTATATCCTTCTCATAAAGTTTTTGGTAATATTGGAGTATTATTTCCTTTTTCTTCTCTATACTTTGTTGGATCCTCCCCTCCTCATCTTGTAATTTCTGAATTATTCTTTTTTCTCTTTCCTTTCTCAGCCTGTATGCTAACCACCTCCCCGGTTTATTTGCGTGTTCGAAATAATTCTGCCTTATATATTTTAGAGTCATTACATATTGCCCTTGTTCTAATATATTTAACTTATGTTTTGCCGCTATCCATTTTACTCTTGTTTGTTCATCTCCTGGTTTTCTTTGCAATTTACTTTCCCAATTTTGAATTTCTTCTTGTAATTTGTTATATTCTATTTCTCTCTCTTTTCTACGTTTTGCATTATATGCTATTGTAAGGCCTCTTACATATGCCTTAGTAGTGTCCCATAAGTTTTGTAGGGAGGTGTGTTGTTTCACATTCTCCTTATAAAATAGTTCTAGTTCCTTTTCCATATATTTCTTATATTCTTTTTCTTTTATTAACTGAGTATTCATTGTCCATCTATTTTTCTTTCTTTGATGCCCCTTCCACGTCATCATTAATGGGTTGTGATCCGCCCACTCATTTGGTAGAATTTCCACCGCTTCTATTTCCCTCATTAATATGCTAGATACCCATGCCATGTCTAACCTAGACCAGGACTTGTGCGGGTTCGAGTAGTATGTAAATTGCTTAGTTTCAGGATTATGGAACCTCCAACTATCTATCATGTTTAACTCTTCCACCATATCTGTAAAAGTCCTGGGTAATACATTTTTCTTATTTTTATTTTGCTGGGTACATTTATAATCTTTTCTCACATCTAAAATGGCATTAAAATCTCCAATCAGACATACATTTTCCATTTTTTGATCTATAATTTTCTCATGCACTTTTCTATAGAATTCTAGTTGTTTACTGTTTGGTGCGTATATTACTACCAATAACATATTTTTGAAATCAAGTCTTAACTCTATCATCACTATTCTACCTTCAGTATCTATATATCTTATATCACTATCTATTCCTTCCTTTATATATACCACTACTCCTCTTTTTTTTTCTTCTGCCAAAGATGAATATACTTTACCTAATTTCTTATTTTGTATATATTTTATGTCTTGTTTTCTTACGTGTACCTCCTGGAGGCACACTATATCCAATTTTTGTTTCAGAATTTTTTTGAAAATTTGGTGTCGTTTGGATGGTGAGTTGAGTCCGTTTACATTCACTGACAGAATTTTTAATGTTCTTTCCATTTCTTACTGACTTTCCTGTTGTTGTTTCTTCTTTGTTTCTTCTTGTTCTTTTTTTTGGCCTCTTGTTTGCACTCCTCCTTCCTCCTGGATGTCTCCTTCTTTTTCTTTTCCTCCTTGTGGTGGAGTTCTTTCACGTTCCCGTCTCTGCTTTCCTTTTATATTCCTTCCTCCTCCTTCTTTACTGTCATTTGTTTCCTCATTTCCTATCATTTGATCATATAATTCCTTCGCTTTGTCCTGCGAATCCACCTTTATTTTCCTTCCCTGCCACGTTACTAACATCCCTTCCGGCGTCGTCCATCTGAATGGTATAAATCTTCTATTTAGCAGCGTGGCCAGGAACCAGTACTCTTTCCGCAAGTCTCTTATTCTTTTAGGGATTTGTTTCAAAGTTGTTATTTCTTTATTCCTATAGTACATAGGTTCATCCTTCGTTATTTTATATACAATATCCCTCACCTTTCTTCTTACAAATCTTATATGTACCTCCCGAGGGAGTTTGTGTTGCCGGGCGTAGTTTGTGTGTACCCGGTACACTTCATCTAATTCATTTATTATTTCTTCCTTTTCTCTTTGAAGAGACTCTGCTATCATCTCTGCCATTATCATCGTCAGGTCTTCCTCCCTCTCTTCCACTACATTTTGGAAACGTAGGAAAAATGCTGCCTTTTCCATTTCCAATTGCGCTACTGTATTCTCGAGTTCCTTATTTAGTCCCATCATTTTCGTATCCAATGCTTCCAACTTTCCTTCTGTCAATTCGGTCTTCTGTTCTATTTCTTTTATTCTTTGATCATTTTTTTGAATAATTTCTTGTATCAGATCCATTTTTTCATCGATCTTTTGAATGTCGTTCTTAACTTCTCTCTTTACCTCATCCATATCTTTTCTAGATTGTTCATGGTTTCTGGTCATGCATTCTTGTAGTTTGACCATTGTTTCTTGGATTGTTATTAATGTAGCTTGCATCGTTGGCATACCAGGGGTGCTTGATTGCTTTTCTGATGCAAACATTCCCTCCAATGTTTTCTGTGACACCGGGGAGGCCGATGTTCCTGCTAAAGTTGGTATTGTTTTCTTTCCCGTTTTCAACGTTGTTGTAGTAGTGCTTGTCATTTCTTTCAAAATTCTGTATTGTTCCTCCAATATTTTATCAACTTTTTCCCAAATCACCATCCAAAATTTTAAATTATCTTTTTCTCTTTTCTTTAAGTAAGTTTCCTTTGACCAGTTAGTTATCTCTATAAAATCTTCATAAAAAATGTAACAATACTATAAATTTAAGTATAATATAAATATTACAATATAATACTAATATGCGTTGATATAAATAAATATTATAGGTATAAATAGATATAAATATATATAGATATGTATAAATATGTAGTTTAAATAATCACAAACTTAATACTTAATGGTTAATAATTATAATACTTAATTTATCTAAAATCACAAATTTATTCAAATTTAATTAAATTTAATTACTTCCCAATGATTTCTTCTAAGTCACTATAATTATATAGTTCTCAAATATTCTAGCTTACTATATATTATTTTATATGCTACTTTATTATTGCTAAACAAGTATCGCTGTAATTCTTAATCAATTCTAATAGATATCAATCACAGTTATCTATATTTAAGTAAAAGAGGGCTTTATAAGAACAATATGTATCCAATGTTTTATGAGTTCTGTAAGTCTTGTTTGTTATATTTTCAACAAAGGGGAAAACCAACTTGCTTCTTTTTCACGTTGGGGTCTTTCCCTGTTTCAGTATGGCGATCTCCAATCTGCCCAGTCACCGTCTGCAGTTTTTTTTTTTTATTATTCTGCCAAACTACCTCTCTCCTTCCGTTAGGGCAGCCAAAGGGGAAAAAAGGGGAGGATACAAAGTTTGTCCGTTTTTCTTTAAGTCTCTATGATTTAAATCCACTTCTCCTCGGCTTCGTTTTTCGCTATTTTAGTGTCTTTTATTCTTTCTCCTCTGGTTATGTTCCGTCCTCTTCCTTTCTGCTCACCTCTTCAGTTGCCGCCACCTTTACGTTCTGAGTTCTTCTCTTTTCGTGCTGCCCCTCCGGAAAAATATTTCCTCCTCAGTTTTGCGCCAAATCGCCCGGATTTTTTGACTCTCGCTGTCTGCTCACCCTCGGAAATCTCGCACTGTACTCACTCCTCCGCTCCCAGTGATCTCAATCGGCACGTCAAGCCTCCAGGCCAGCTGTGCTCGTCGCACCGGCTGGCTTCTTCTAAGCCTGGAATGAGGGATCTTCTCGGTACGGCGGGAGATCGCACCTCTCCTCGCCTCCCCCGAAGTTTCCCCTCCTTATTCCCGATCTCTCCAGGATCGGTCTTTACCAAAAAAGGCTCCAAAAACTCAGAAAACCGGCATCAGAAAGAGAGCGCTTCTCTCCTGTGCCGCCACGACTCTACGTCACCGCCGGAAGTGCCCTGGGACTTGGACTTTTCTTCGGGTGGGGAAAACCTGGAAACTTTCAGACTGGGGTTTTCCCAGATGTGCCAATATGACTTCTCTAACAAAATGGAACTTTGAGGAACTTCAAGCACCAGAGTCTTCTTTCATTGGGGGTGTTACTTGGAACCCTGACAACCATTGCAAAATAGACCCGAATCCAATTGTACCTGAATGCTTATGCTATGCTTTCAGTGACAACAAATGAAGATCTGGAATGCATAGACCAGCTTTGTTGAGAAAGAGGGAGGAAAGGGAGAGGAAGGGAGAGGTAAAGGGAGAGGCAGAGAGACTGGGAGAGGGAGAGGCAGAGGGAGGGAGAGAGGGAAGGGAGAAGGGAGGGGGAGGCAAAGGAACAGGGAGAGAGGGAGAGGGAGAGGGAGAGGAAGGCGGAGAGAAAGGCAAAGGGAGAGGGAGGGAGAGAGAGGGACTGGGAGAGGGAGAGGGCAAAGGAGAGGGAGGGGAAGGGAAAGGAAAGGGGGAGAGGGAGGGGAGGGGGAGGGGGAAGGAGAGGAGAAAGATTATGCGGTGCCATTTTACCTCTCACCTCCTTTTAAGACAAAACTCCTTTTGTGTTAATTGTTTGGCACTAAAGAACGCAAAATGGGGAAAAAAGGATTGTTGAAACATTTCAGTTTTGAAAAATGCTCATTCTAGGAAAATGGTTGGGCCATTTACGATTTTAATCCTGAGCAAGTGGAAAGATTCCTTTTATGCAAGAGTAAACTCTACAGTGCTACTTACAGATCTACAAATCAATATTTTAAGAAAAAGAAGGCGACATGCATAATATGAAAAAAAAAAGAGGATTATTTTAGAAGTGTCATTAACAATCCCCAAAGCAAAATCCTCGCTATTGTACAGTAACAACAGCTTCCAAGACATGATGCAAGATGCAACTAATCATTTAAATGTGATGTTCCGTGTTTATATAAACCAAAGAGTAGAAGTGAAGAGTCGTAGCTCAGGGTTGAACCGTGGTGTCCTTGGTGTCCTCTGAACTTGGTGGTTTTCTTGCAGACGTTTCATTACCAAAAGAGGGAACATCAACAGTCTTTGGGGTTCTCTGATGACGTCACCCAGTTTGGTAATGAAACGTCTGCAAGAAAACCACCAAGCTCAGAGACCACGAAGGACCTCACAAACCCAACACTGATGGAGAAAAATCAATGCACAATCAGGGTATAGTAGTGGCCAAAATTGTGGAAACCCTTTGGGAAAAGTGTACTCTCTAAAACTAGCTAGTAACACCACTTTTGGGGGGAGTAGCACCGTACAATTATATATCAATGGAAAGATAATTGAATCAAGTATGTAATGCAATAACCTCTAGGAAGGATTTGCTATTAGAATAGCAGTTACAGTATAAAGAAGAAAAGTGAAACACGTAGAAAAAACGAGATATACAAAAATGATCACGAGGTCAGTTAATACGTACCCCGTTTCCCCCAAAATAAGACATCCCCCTGATAATAAACCCAATCGGGCTTTTGAGTGCATGCCAATAAGGCCAAGTGCTTATTTAAGGGTTCAAAAAAATATAAGACAGGGTCTTACTTTTCGGGGAAACATGGTAGTTGGGTAACCATTAGCATAAGACGTAAGAGCCTTGGGTAGTACAGTGGTCTAAAGCCCTGTTATTAACATCAGCTGCCTGTAATTATTGCAGGTTCGAATCTCACCAAGGCTCAAGGTTGACTCAGCCTTCCATCCTTTCTAAGGTAGGTAAATTGAGGACCCAGTTTGTGGGGGCAATAAGCTGATTTTGTATAAATATACAAAAGTATGAAGGCTATTGCTTAGCGCATTGTAAGCCGCCCTGAGTCTCCGGAGAAGGGCGGCATATAAATCAATTTTTTTTAAAAAAAAGCATGATTTACGGCCTTACAATGTCTTCCCATGGAGTGAACCAAATCTTTGAGTTCTGCAGCTGTTCTAATATGAAACCAAGATTTATTTATTTATTGGTTCGATTTATATGCCGCCCTTCTCCGGAGACTCAGGGTGGCTTACAATGCGTTAAGCAATAGCCTTCATGTTTTTGTATATACCTGCTTAGTAGGGCTTTCGGCCCCCCCTAAGCGGTGTTCTTTTTTTATACAAAGTCATCTTATTGCCTCCACAATCGGGGTCCTCATTTTACCTACCTCGGAAGGATGGAAGGCTGAGTCAACCTTGAACCTGGTGAGATTTGAACTCGCAGGAATTGCAGGCAGCTGGCAGCTAAGTGCTAATTAACAGCACTTTAGTCCGCTGCACCACCAAGGCTCCTTATTGAAGCCTTAGATTTAATGATGGCTTCTTTTATTGCTGGGTGGCTTCTGACTAACAAGTTTCTTTAGTCAGCTCCGTAGACTTTCAATTGGGTGAAGGTTTGAGCTATTCCCAGGCCATTCCAGCAGTGGAATAGGATTATCTTGAAACTCCAAAAAAAAAAAAGTGATGTTATTAGCTACCAAACCTCAAAAATACACTTTTCCCAAAAGGTTTCCACAATTTTGGCCACTACTGTATTTGACAAAGCATCTCCAGTGAGGTTTCAAACAGCAGGATGGTGGGCCATCATAAAAGCATGACCTGTCAAGGGCAACACATGTCACAGATGTAGGACTTCTACTGTGTCATTCACAAGGACCATATGGACTATCTGGTCAATGCTCCACAGCAGTATCCACGGTTGCCTAAGCATTATTCAAACCGGTCCAATGAACACATAGAACAATGGTTTACAGCAGGGATGGGCAATTATGGCCCTTTTACGACTTGTGGACTTCATTTCCCAGAATTCCTGAGCCAACCATGCTGGCACAGGAATTCTGGGAAATGAAGTCCACAGGTCGTAAAGGAGCCATAATTGCCCACCTCTCATTTACATAATGAATGACTCCCATCAGTCTGGTCCTTAGAATGCATGGCTTTTTACATAGAACTAGCAGGACCGAATTTCTGAAGGGATTCTTTAACCCAAGGCCACGCACGGACAATATATCTCACATTATATAAATAAAAATAAATAAAACCCCCAGCCCTAAAATTATTCATGGTCTTTTTTTTTAAAAAAAAAGCACATTTGGTTTTTGTTTTTAAAAAAAGGATAGTGGGATGTACATGTTTAGAATAAACCACAGTCTTTCAAATTATTCTTGATGATGACGTCGGTGACCGCATCGAAAACGAATTGGACATTCTTGGTATCGGTGGCACAGGTGAAGTGGGTGTAGATTTCTTTCGTGTCTTTTCTCTTGTTTAGGTCTTCAAACTGACACTGGATGTACGCAGCTGCTTCTTCATACGTGTTTGATCCTAAAAGAGGAAGGGAGAAAAAAAAACAAAGGTGGATTTAGGCCCTTTAGATTAGGGGGTGACATGATAGCAGCGTTCCAATATCTCAGGAGTTGCCACAAAGAAGAGGGAGTCAATCTACAGATACAGATTAACAGAGTTGGAAGGGACCTTCCTTGGAAGTCATCTGGTCCAACCCCCCCTCCCCACCCAAGCAGGAAACCCTACACCATTTCTGATAGATAGCAATCCAATCTCTTCTTGAAAGTCTCAAGTGATGAAGCTCCCACAACTTCCGAAGGCAACTTCTGTTCCATGGGTTGACTGTTCTCAGTGTCAGAAAATTTCTCCTTATTTCCAGGTTGAATCCCTCCTTGGTCAGTTTCCATCCACTAGTTCCTTGTCTGGCCTTCAAGTGCCTTGGAAAATAGGTTGACCTCCTCCTCTCTGTGGCAGCCCCTCAAGTATTGGAAGATGCTATCCTGTCTTCCCTGGTCCTTCTCTTCACTAGACTAGCCATGCCCAGTTCCTATAACCATTCTTCATATGTTACATATTTTTTGGAGAATAGAATATCTGTTCTCCAAAGCACCAGAAGACAAGACAAGAAGCAATGGAGGGAAATTAATGAAGGAGAGAAGCAAGCTGGAATTAAGGAGAAATCTTTGGTTGCCATCATTGGGTTGGATCAAATTCCTCAACAGTAGCATCTTTCCATTATATCACATAAGTAATGGAAGGATGTTCTTATTGTGTTTTCCCGAAAATAAGACCCTGTACGGTTGGAGAAGGGCGGTATAAAAATCCAAATAAATAAATATTTTTTTGAACCCTGAAATAAGTGCTTAGCCTTATTGCCATGCACTCAAAAACCAGATTGGGCTTATTATCAGGGAATGTCTTATTTTGGGGGAAACAGGGTATTACCTCTTGCAAACAATTATTTATGCCAGGGATGAAAAAAAAGTGTAGGCTTTCAACCTTCTCATGAACCATAAAAGATCTTTTAAGGATGTAGTAACGTCAGCAGAAGAAAAGGAGCA
>WNWU01000049.1:4564440-4572212 GCA_012654045.1 Ptyas mucosa
CTAAGGGAGTGGCCAATTAGCCCCAAGCCTTACTCTCGAGGAGACCTCCTCCTGAGGAGCCACTCCTGCCTTTTGGCAGCTCTGCACGCCCGTGCATCGAGAAGAGGCTCCTCCTCTTCCTCCTTTTCACTTAAAGGAGTTTCTGGAGGTTCTGAAGGCCCTGGCTGAATCCCCGCCTCTGGCACCACATCTTCTCCAGCCTCCTCACTGTCTGACTCGAGTACCAGCTGCACAGGCTGCTGGCACAGCACCACACCAGCCTCCTCGCTGTCTGAATCAGCTACAATCCACACAGGCCGCTGACAGGCCATAACAGCACCATTGTAACTTTGAATGGTCACTAAGTGAACTGTTGTTAAATCGAAGACTTCCTGTATACAGTAGTTTTAAATAGAATCTTCTATTTTTAAATAGAATCAGGAGCAGCAGAGATCTGTACCGGTAGGCTATTTATTAGCGTAAGAACAGACTTTTGTAACATTCAACATAGTTTTATTTTAGATAAGTAAATATTTATTGCTGTATACTAATATTTATTTGCTGTATACTAGAAACGAACGGTTTTCTGTGACAACTGACCACTCCCAAACTCCTCCTATTTATTTCCCAGCCAGGGAGGGTCTGGTTATTGTCTATGTCTGCCTCTCCCTGAGATCCAGCTTACTGCTTTCCTTTGCTCTCCTCTCCTTTCATCTCTGTGCATACGTGCATCTGGGATGGGTCCCATCTGTTCCTCCTCCTCACTCAGCTCAGTGTTCTGACCAGTAGTGGGTTCCACTTACCTTCGCTACCAGTTCAGAACCAGGAGTGTGTGTACGTGTTTGCTTGCTTTGGTCACACACGGCATTTCTGTGCATGCGCAAAGCGTCTGTGATTTATTTTTATTTTTTATTTCCAATTTATATACCGCCCTTCTCCCTGAGGACTCAGGGTGGTGTACAGCCAGAAATAAAAACATGAAATGCAAATATTAAAACAATTAATATATATATAAATTTGGCTCCAGAATTTAAAACTAACAAACCAATTAAAATATTTAAAATTTCTTCTTAAGCCAGCCCGGCTTGTTGGAAAAAATGTGTTTTGAGGGCACGGCGGAAGGCACTGAGGTCATGAATTCTCCTAATCTCCGGGGGCAACTGGTTCCAGAGGGTGGGTGCCCCCACAGAGAAGGCTCTCCCCCTGGGGGTCACCAGCCTACATTGTTTGGCTGATGGCACCCTGAGAAGGCCCTCTCTGTGGGAGCACACGGGTCGATGGGAGGTCATCGGTGACAGCAGGCGGTCTCAGAGATAACTAGGCCCTATGCCACGGAGTGCTTTAAAGGTGATCACCAACACCTTGAAGCGCACCCGGAAGACAACCGGAAGCCAGTGCAGCTCGCGCAGGAGTGGTGTTTTGTGGGAGCGCCATGCTGCTCCTGTCAATACCCGCGCGGCTGCATTCTGGACCAGTTGGAGCCTCCGGATGCTCTTCAAGGGGAGCCCCATGTACAGAGCGTTACCGTAGTCTAGGCGAGAGGTGACGAGGGCGTGAGTGACTGTGCACAGGGAATCCCGATCGAGAAAGGGCCGCAACTGGCGAATCAGGTGAACCTGACAGAAGGTCCCCCTGGCTACAGCCATCAGATGTTCCTCCAAAGACAGCTGCCTACCAGGAGGACTCCCAGATTGCGAGCCCTTTCCGCAGGGGCCAAAGACTCGCCCCCGATAGTCAGTGATGGAGTTAACTGACTATATCGGGATGCCGGGAGCCACAGCCACTCCATCTTGGACGGGTTGAGCTTGTTTCTCCCCATCCAGATCCGCACGGCTTCCAGGCACTGGGACATCACTTCGAGGGCATCGTTGGGGTGGCCTGGGGTGGATATGTACAGCTGGGTATCATCAGCGTACTGATGGTATCTCACCCCAAAGCCACGGATGATCTCACCCAGCGGCTTCACATAAATGTTGAACAAAAGGGGCGAGAGGACCAACCCCTGCGGCACTCCACAAACGAGAGGCCTCGAGGTCGACCTCTGCCCCCGTCAACACAAACTGCGACCAGTCGGAGAGAAAGGAGGAGAACCACCGTAATACGGTGCCCCCCATCCCCAACTCTTCCAGCCGGTGCAGCATGATACCATGGTCGATGGTATCAAAAGCCACTGAGAGATCTAATAGGGCTAGGACAGAGGAACATCCCCTGTCCCGAGCCCTCCAGAGATCATCAACCAAAGCGACCAATGCCGTCTCCGTGCTGTGCCCAGACCTGAAACCCGACTGGAACGGATCCAGATAAGATGTTTCCTCCAGGAATTGTGGAAACTGTCACGCAACCACATCCGGGCGGGTGGGCAGAGCCTCCCACTGCCGCCAATACCAGTTTGCCCAAACTGGGGCAAACTGATAGATACCCACCACTGCTTCTGACCAGTGGTGAAATCCAAACTGTTTTACTACCAGTTCTGTGGCATGGTGGGCCTGGTGCGGCTTGGTGGGCATGGCAGGGGAAGGATCCTGCAAAATCCCCATTCCCTCCCCACTCCAGGGGAAGGATACTGCAAAATCCCCATTCCCTCCCCACTCCTGGTGGAAGGATATTGAGAAATCTCCATTCCCACCCCACTCTGGGGCCAGCCAGAGGTAGTATTTGCCAGTTCTCTGAACTACTCAAAATTTCCGCTACCGGTTCTCCAGAACCTGTCAGAACCTGCTGGATTTTACCCCTGCTTCTGACCCAGCTCCCCAGACATGATAAACCCTCTGTAGTTAAAGCAATGATTCCTTTATTAGGAGCGCCAGCAGCCCCAGCAAAAAGTTTCTCTCTCATCGCAGGCTAACAAGTCCGTCCAGCCGGGAGATGAATAGTTATCTGACACACCTATTCATCATGCCTTTTATCCCCAGAGCTAGGATGGGGCTTCACTAGCAGCGGTGGCTCTTCTATCCCAAGGACCGGCCTATAGATTTCCACTGCTCTCCTCTTCTCTGCCTTCTGCACATCCACATGTCAGGCACTGGACCCAGCTGTTCCTTCTCTTCCTCATCAGCCACCTCCAGACCTGCGGGCTGTTGACTCTCCGTCTGAGGGCTGACGGACGGCCCAGGATCTGCCCCCCCCCTCTCTCTCCCAGCTCCATTCCCTCTTCCCCCTCAGAGCTCTCAGGTTGCCTTGATGCTGGCCCTGACTCCCACGGCTTCTCCTCCTCTGATTCAGCTGCTGGAGGGGACGGCGGCTGACAGGCCACAATACCCAGGCCCCAAACACAGCTGCCTCTCCACCTGGGGGAGGATGGAAAGTCCTCGGCTCTGCCTCTGTCTCTGATGCTGTTTCCTTATCATAGCCTTCCAAAGGCTCTGAAGCTGGCCCAGGCTTTTCCTCAACCTCCTCCTCATCTGACTCTGCAGCTAGCTCTGCTGGCAGCTGACGGGCCACAATAGGGATGTATAATTCTGTGCAAATTTGCCCTGGTTGATGTGGCGTTGGCTGTTCTCATTTTGCAAAAACCGGAACACTTGCCATCAGATGGCGTAATTCTTTTCAGATACTTACTATGCAGCCGAGTCATTAAGCTGATATTCTCTCGATCGGTTGAAACAGGTGTGAACTCCGGGGTCTCTCCACAATCTTTTGATCACCCCAGCAAGTTCTCCCGTCATAAAACCTTCTTCTGCTGCTCCAGCAAGGACAAAGAGTAGACGCGCATCGTCCTATCATAAAAGAGGAAAAAAGAACACGAAGAACTCAAAACACCGTTATTCATTTTGTAGGAATTGCTTCGTTTCAGGTTTTGCACCGAAGTACGGAGCAGTTTTATACCTTCTGACTGGGAAGTGATTTTTCGGAGAAAAGAAATCCGTTCACACTATGATTTCATGAATCCTGAATAAATGTTTCCAGGACTACATGATCAACCCTAAGATTTTAGGAGCAGACATTTGTTCTGTCCCCGTCTCACATATGCACACAAACAGTCAGCCGGGGGTTAAATAAAACTTGCAGACAATAAATTCCTTTAATAACAGGATTGGCAGCAACCCAGTAGCTACTTGCCAAGAAGTTTACTCACAGAGGGAGGTGTTCCTCCTCCATCAGATAAACCAAAACAAATACACAAAGTCAAAGAATTGTCAAGTCCAGTCCGTATTAAATCCAAGGCAGGCAGATAACGTAGTTTCAGAGATACAATGCGACCCGCTAGTTGTTTGGCTTTGTCCATCACAGAGCCTGAATGGCCACCACACCCCCTTTTATCCCCTGTGGGGTGTGGTACAGTGACTCAGCTTAATCTCTGGCACACCTTCTTTTCTGTTGTGTGCGCTTGTCTCACTGATGCTGGCGTGGATCCAGCTGAGACTTATCTCCGTCACTGTCTGACTGCGACTGCTCTGGGATACCTGGCTCTTGGCCAATCTCTTCTCCTTCGGGAGACACCTGAGGCATTACCAGAGAGGAGAATCCTGGAGAGGGAGGCTTGGCCAACTCCTCTCATTCACTTTCGAAGCCTTCTCCCTCCGATACGACGGGCTCGGGGGGTCGGAGTCACAACAACACCCAAGAGAGAACTACTGACATATCAACTTCAGGAAGTGACAGCTACAAATTTACAATTCACTAGAATTTCTCAGTCAAGGTCTAGGGCAGTGATGGCTGACCTTTTCCGGACCGAGTGCCCAAAGCGCATGCCTAAACCCCCGAAATGCAATGCGCATGCAGCCCACATGTATGCGCCCTGCTCCCATGCATGTGTGCATGGCCCCCGCATGCCCCGGCCCCCCGTGCATGCATGTGTGGCCCCCTGCATGCACTCCACCCCCCTGCACATGTGTGGCCTCCCGCATGCACCTCGCCCCCATGCATGCACATGCAGCCCCCCCACATACGTCCTGCCCCCATGCATGGCAGAGACCCAAAGACCAGCTGGCTGGTGGGAGGTGCGTGCACATGTGCAGCAGAGCTGAATTGGGGCAACGGCTCACGTGCCATCAGAGAGGGCGCTACGTGCCACCTCCGGCGTTCACCATCACGGGTCTAGGGGATGAGAGCTTCTCCTTCTCCTTCCTCCTCCTCCCATTCCTAGTCCCCTCCTCCCCCACCTCCCCTTCTTCTCCCCTTCTTCTCCTCCTCCTCCTCCTCCTCCTCCCATTCCCAGTCCCCTCCTCCCCCTCCTCCCCTTCTCCTCCCCTTCTTCTCCTCCTCCCCCTCCCCCTCCTTCTGAATGTACAGTAGCAGGAATATCAAAGTTCCTGAATTTCTGAATTCAGAGTTTCAGAATTAAGGACAGTATTTAAAGGGAATATTGAAAAACTTAATACTTACAGCCCTGGCTGAGTCTCCAAAGTCTATTTTCAGCCTCCCCATAGCTCTTATGATAGCAATAATGGACTGAATTGTATTACTGTAGACGACTGCTTTATACTGTTTACATTCCTCTTCGGAATATCCAGCTTCGTGGATAATTCTGATCAAGAGAAACAACATCACCTTTTACGTTTACTGACATCATTTCCTGACTTCAGCTAAGTTTATAGCGTCACCTTTAAGCAAACTTACTTCATTTGTTTGACAATTGTACTTTTTCCGGATTCACCGGCTCCTAAAAAAAACACAAAACCACAATGACACAATGAGTTATTTAAGGGAAATATTCTAAATAAAGGCATGTAGTAGAATTAGCTCATCTGATTATATTTCCTCTCTGGAAAAGCTGATATCAATCCTGCAAGTCCAGAGGTCAAATTCAGCTCTCTATATATATTTAAAAAAGGCCAGACTTCATTCACCTGGGCTCTTACCTTGAACAAAATTCCATTTTTTTAAGGGACAGATACAATTTTGTGACTGTGAGCTATATGATTGATTGATTGATTGATTGATTGATTGATTGTCTGACTTGCGGACTTTTCATTACCAAACTGGCTAACGTCATCAGCGCTAGCAGGGAGTGGGGTTTGCTCTCTGTTTATATACTAAACAGCTTGTCCTGTCAATGTTGATGGAAGCGTTCTTGATGGCTCCTTCATCAGACTGTTTATCGAAAACCTGCATGTCTGGGTTGATTTGTTACCTAGTCGGTAATAAAATTGCAAGAAAACCACCAAGCTCAGAGAGCACCAAGGACCTTCAACCCCAAGCTACAGACGTTCTCTTCTATAAGACACTCCTTCAATTTCTCCTGGAAATTTACAGTAGTGGCCAAAATTGTGAAAACCTTTTGGGAAAAGTGTATTTTTGAGGTTTGATGGCTAATAACACCACTTTTGGGGGGCAGTTTTAAGATAATTCTATTCCACTGCTGGAATGGCCTGGGAATAGCCCAGACCTTCACCCAATTGGAAATCTATGGAGCCAACTAAAGAAACTTGTTAGTCAGAAGCGACTCAGCAATAAAACCCAGTTACCGTCTTTTTCAGAGTATAAGACGCACCTTTTTCCCCAAAAAAGAGGGTGAAAATCTGGGTGCATCTTATACTCCGAATGTAGCCCCACCCAGCCACTCAAACGGAGATTTCAGAGGCTGAAAAAAGTCACTGAAAGAAGCGTCAGGAAAAAAGGCTCAGAAATAAAGCTTCAGAAAAAAAGCCTCCGAAACAGAGCTTCAGAAAAAAATGCCTCAGAGGCTTTTTTTTTCTGAAGCTCTGTTTCGGAAGTTTCAGAAGCAGAAAAAAAAGCCTCTGAAACAGAGGCTGAAAAAAAGGCAAAGCACAGAGCTCACAACCAATGAATCTGTTGCTAAAATTCACCTCTGAGAACAGCTGACTGGAGGTATTCTGGGAGGCCAATCCACCCCGAATCAGCTTTTTTTCTTATATACTCCGGTGCATCTTATACTCCGAAAAATACGGTAATAGAAGCAATCATTTTGGTTTCACATGATAACAGCTGCAGAACTAAAAGATGTTGTAAGGCCATAATGGGAAGACGTTGTAAGGCCGTAATTCATGCTAAAGGTTACCCAACTAAGCATTAACTGACATGGTGATCATTTTTGTATATCTCATTTTTTCTATGGTGATCATTTTTGTACATCTCGTTTTTTTCTTCACTTTTCTTCTTTCTACTGTCACTGCTATTCTAATAGCAAATCCTTCCTAAAAGTTACTGCATTACATTCTTGATTAAATTATCTTTCCATTGATATATAATTTTATGCTACTACTCCCCGCAAAAAATGGTGTTATTCGCTAGTTTTAGAAAATACACTTTTCCCAAACGGTTTCCACAATTTTGGCCACTACTGTAGATGAAAGCTAAGGGACGATTAAAGACAAGAGGTTGCAAAAATTACACAGTGAGCAGTGAGCAGAGTTAGTCAACCATGTTCTTGTGAGGATTTTAAATACGACGAGGCCAACTTTCAGGTAAACTTGCAAGCTTGCAACACGCACAAGGATGATACACACAATTCTTTTGGGGGTGCATGCTTTGATGGGCATTGTAAATAACAGGGAACTGCAGATAGTCCTTGACTTACAACAGTTTCTTTAGTGACAGTTGGAAGTTTCACTGGCACTGAAAAAAAGTGGCTTATAACTGCTTTTCACGCTTTTACGACTGTCCCAGCGTTCCCGTGGTCACATGACCGAAATTCAGACTGTTGGCAACTCATTCCATATTTATGACGGTTGCAATGTCCCACTCACACTCTCCTCCTCTCTGCCTCTCTCTTCCTCTCTCTCTCTCTTCCTTTCTCTCTCTCCCTCCTCTCTCTCTTCCTCTATATCTTTCTCTTCCCTTTTCTCTCTCTCACTCCCTCTCTCTGTGCCTCTCCCTTCCTCTCTAACTCC
>WNWU01000049.1:4586496-4598599 GCA_012654045.1 Ptyas mucosa
TGATTTTTGCTACCGGTTCTCCGAACCACCTGCCACCATCGCTACCGGATCAAACGATCCGGTCCGAACCGGGAGCATTTCACCCCTGATCCGTAGTCTGGAGGAGGCTGTGTTCGCCCTCCCAGAGGCTCGAGGAAAGCCTCCAGAGAGTGAAACACCCCCCCGCCACCACCGTGGTTCAGGAGGCTGAGTAGGGCACCCCCACCCAGCAACTGGACAGAGAACCAGTTGCTAAATTTTTTGAATTCCACCCCTGGTTGTAGCTATGAAAAATTATGCCTTATCAATATTAGCCTTAAAAATGCTATGTTTCATTACATGAGTCTAATTTTTTTAAAAAAATTCTACCTGGTAGATGATGTGCTATAAAGTTACAATTAGTTTCCCAACCTAGTAGGCAAACGTACGTTTTCAAGTTACCTTAAATAGATCTAGTTAGGAATTCCTAGGGCTAATCTTTCTTTCTGTGAACCGTAAAATTTGATTTCACCTTGAGGAACCCGTGCAATGATCTAGCCCTCCTCGGAGGCAGGTTTTTCAGTGGGTTCAATTAAATGATTCCAGAGTTTACAGTCCTAAAGGAAGGGAATCTAAAGAGCCATTTTTTTTTAAAAAAAATATGCATTTTATAGAGTTAAAAAAACAACCACAACAAAACACACTGCATAAAATTGTGGGCCTCGGAACAACCTGAAAAGCATAAGGAGGGGGGGAAAAAGAGAAAGAAAAGAAGACATTGAGTGAAATGAAATTGCTTTAGTGCAATCTTCCAGCAGCATTAGAAAATAAGAGAAAGACAATGAATTCACGAGCACGAAATTAACCCAAAACAATAGAACACACACCTGAATCAAAGATTGATCCAATTATATGGCTTGATAAAGAGATTTCCAATCACAGCTGGGAATGTGATTGAAGAGGTTGTTGTAGTGGTTAGTTGTGAAGTTGTGTCTGACCCATCGCGACCCCATGGACCATGTTCCTCCAGGCCTTCCTGTCCTCTACCATCCCCTGGAGTCCATTTAAGCTCAACTGCTTCAGTGACTCCATCCAGCCACCTCGTTCCCTGCCGTCCCCTTCTTCTTTTGCCCTCCATCATTCCCAGCATTAGGCTCTTCTCCAGGGAGTCCTTCCTTCTCCTTAGGTGGCCAAAGCATTTGAGTTTCATCTTCAGGATCTGGCCTTCTAAAGAGCAGTCAGGGTTGATCTCCTCTAGGACTGATGGGTTGGATCGCCTTGCAGTCCAAGGGACTCGCAGGAGTCTTCTCCAGCACCAGAGTTCAAAGGCCTCCATTGTTTGGCGCTCAGCCTTCCTTATTAGCCAAAGAGGTTGTAGAAAAAATGCTTTTAAAAGTAAAAAAAAAAAAATGAGGTGGGCGGGGTAAGCGAGTGGCGGCCAGGCCAGGACCGGTTCGGGGGCGTGGCCAGCCAATGGTTCTCCGAACTACTACAAATTTTTACTACCGGTTCTTGTGAACCGGTGCAAACCGGGAACAACCCACCACTGCCCTCATCCCGTATTTTCCATTCCTCCTTTTGCTTATTTTAGAAAGAATCGCTCCATCCATCAGCCAATTTGCAATGGGGCTATTCACGAAGATCTTTCGGACTGACAAGAAATAAACCCAGTATGGAAAAAGAATGATAAATGAATACTTTGGGTGGAAAACATACAAACAAGCCCCTATCGGGGATATATTTGCAGGAAGAAAAAAAACAACAACAATCGTATTCACAAATTATGTCAGAGTTATTCTGCCCGGCTTGGTTTTTAAGCACAGCTTGCAAAAGAATGAAGGTAGCTGAAAAGAATTCCTTGGAGCCATTAAGTCTTTATTAGCAGAATTGTTTACCAAATACTGGGATGGGTGTCTATCTACAATGTTTGCCTGGGTTTGTGTTAGCTCGCATTTCAGTCTCAAACAAGTTTAATAACAAGAATGTGCTATGCTTGCCTCTGAACGCCTGGGTGAAGACATAGGGGGAAATGTGGATTGTTTTTCTAGTGTAATCCATTCTTCTTGCCTTTTTATGTTGAAAGAAAGAAAGAGAGAGAGAGAGAGAGAAAGGAAAAAGAAAGAAAGAAAGGGAAAGAAAAAGGAGAGAAGGGAGAAAAAAAGGAAGGAAGGAAGGTAGATACAAAGACAGATACAAAGATAGATAGAAAAGAGAAAGATAGAAAGAGAAAGACAGAATGAAAAAACAAGAGAAGGAAGGAAGAGAGGGAGGGAAGGAAAGGAAGGAAGGAAAGAAGTAAGATACAAAGATAGATACAAGATAGAAAAGAGAAAGATAGAATAAAAAAGCAAGAGGAGGGAGGGAGGGAGGGAGGGAGATACAAAGATAGATACAAAGATAGAAAAGAGAAAGATAGAATAAAAAAGCAAGAGAAGGGAGGGAGGGAGGAAAAAAGGAAGGAAGGAAGGAGGAAGGAAGGAAGGAAGAAAGGAAGGAAGGAAGGAAGGAAGGAAAGAAGGAAGGAAGGAAAGCTAAAGAATAAGAATATTCTGTGCAGTTGATGCCATGCTTTCGCCAGGGGTTCTGGAGTATCTTCTCTCCCAACTTTAACTCCGATGTGAAAATCGAATTGTGTCCCAGTGCTCAAGATGTGTTTTGTGCTGTTCATGAATGAGATCTTCAGGCCTGAAAACTGGAGGTTCTTCAATGCGCCACGCCTGGTCTGTATGACACACATGGCTGCTATGGATTCTCCATTACTATCATTATGCTATTTGAATAAAGTAGACAAATTTAGGCTGGCTGATACATTTCTCTCACTATATCTATTCCTTCCTTCCTTCCTTCCTTCCTTCCTTCCTTCCTTCCTTCTTTCCTTCCTTCCTTCCTTCTTTCTTTCCTTTCCTGCTTTCTTCCTTTCCTGCTTTCTTCCTTGTCTCTCCTTCCCCTTCCTCCCTCTCTCCCTCCCTCCCTCCCTCCCTCCTTTCTTTCTTTCTTTCCCTGCCTTCTTTCCTTCCTTCCCTCCTTTCTTCCTTGTCTCTCCTTCTCATTCCTTCCTTCCTTCTTTCTTTTCCTTTGTTCTTTCCTTCCTTCCTTCCCTCCTTTCTTCCTTGTCTCTCCTTCCCCTTCCCACCTTCCTTCCTTCCTTCCTTCCTTCCTTCCTTCTTTCTTTCTTTCTTTCTTTCTGTTCCTTCCTTCCTTCCCTCCTTCTTTCTTTCCTTCTTTCCTTCCTTCTTTCTTTCCTTCTTTCCTTCCTTCCCTCCTTTCTTCCTTGTTTCTCCTTCCCCTTCCTTCCTTTCTTTCTTTTCCTCCCTTCCTCCCTTTCTCTCACTATATCTATTCCTTCCTTCCTTCCTTCTTGCCTGCCTGCCTTCTCTACCTACCTACCTACCTACCTACCTCCCTCCCTCCCTCCCTCCCTTCCTTCCTTCCTTCCTTCCTTCCTTCCTTTTCTTCTCTCTTCCTGTCTTTCTCTCTGCATATCTGGCATTTTCATTTCAGGAGCAGCCTGGAACGAGAACACTAAGAACACAAAAGTGTTCGATCCGTTCCTCTGTAAGACCGTAAATATTTATTCAAAGAAATACGCAGGGATTAAGAAAACAGATACCGCGTTATATACGCATAATATAATTTGGTGTATTTGGGAACATACTGAAATCGAAGAGGCCTGTGTCTTCCCACTTGCATAAATCACATTTATTGCTGTAACTTTTGCAATATTCCTCCACTGCCCCACATTTCCCTTCCTTATAATCATAACTTTATGCACAACTCTGTACAAATTGTATATATTACGTGCAATGTTGTATATATTTTCATTAAACATGCTGAGTTTTGTCAAATATCACAGGAACTTAAATGGCTGGTAATTTTATAGCCAGAATGAGAGGTCAAGAAACATGAATTTACGTTTATTCCCACTGATGCAGGGGTGATATCCAGCAGGTTCTGGCAGGTTCTGGAGAACTGGTAGCAGAAATTTTGAGTAGTTCAGAGAACCAGCAAATACCACCTCTGGCTGGCCCTAGAGTGGGGAGGGAATGAGGATTTTGTAGTATCCTTCCCCCAGGAGTGAGGTGGGAATGGAGGTTTTGCAGTATCCTTCCCCCAGGAGTGGGGAGGGTATGGAGATTTTGCAGTATCCTTCCCCTGGAGTGGGTGGGAATGGAGATTTTGCAGTATCCTTCCCCCAGGAGTGGGTTGGGAATGGGGGATTTTGCAGTATCCTTCCCCCAGGAGTGAGATGGGAATGGAGATTTCGCAATATCCTTCCCCTTGAATGGGTGGGAATGGAGATTTTGCAGTATCCTTCCCCTGGAGTGAGGTGGGAATGGATATTTTACAGTATCCTTCCCCTGGAGGGGGTTGGGAATGGGGATTTTGCAATATCCTTCCCCGAAGAGTGGGGTGGGAATGGAGATTTTGCAGTATCCTTCCTCTGGAGTGGGGAGGGAATGTGGATTTTGCAGTATCCTTCCCCTGGAGTGAGGTGGGAATGGAGATTTTGCAGTATCCTTCCCCTGCCACATTCACCAAGCCACACCATGCCCACCAAGCCACGCCCACAGAACCGGTAGTAGAAAAATTCAGATTTCACCACTGCACTGATGCATTCATGGGAATGGTTTTCAAGGTATAATCTATTTCTAAATACTGTATGCAGTTAAAGACTCTTAACACCAATGCAATTTTCAATCGTTCGCTTAGTAACCCTTTGAAATTAGAGCAGCACTGAAAAAAGTGATTTATGACCATTTCTCACACTTATGACCGTTGCACAATCCCCCTGGTCACGTGATTTGCGTTCGAGTGCTTGGCAACTAGTTCATATCTATGACGGCTGCAATGTCCTGGAGGGGTCACATTTTGCGACCTTCTGACCAGCAAAGTCAATGGGAAAGCCAGATTCACTTAACAAACTGCATGACTCATTTAACAACGGCACTGTGACTCACTGAACAAATATGGCAAGAAAAGTCGTAAAATGGGGCAAAACTCACTCGACAAATTTCTCACTTAGCAGTCTAAATTTAGGGCTCAGCTGTGGTCATAAGTCGAGGACTATGACAGCTGGTCATTTGCATCCTTTTAGAGATTCGGTGAGGCCACTTGGAGGTTGTCTGGGTCCTCAGGGTTGCCTCAACGACTCTCTAAAAGGATGCAAATGACCAGCTGTCTGCAAGGAATATGCGGTATTTTTCAGAGTATAAGACGCATCTTTCCCCCCCTAAAAGGGGTTAAAAATTTAGGTGCGTCTTATACACCGAATGTAGCCCCGCGCACCCACTGGCCCTCACCCTTTGGCCTCTGCCTCGCAGCAGTTACCTCCTTGCAAAGAAACAGCAAGAAGAAACAGCTCCTTTCAGCTTCAGCACAGCCTAATTAGCACAAGTTGATTAGATCGGCCTCCCGACTCTCAGCTGATTTGCTCTCAGCTGTTTTGCGCAGGGCTCTGCTGCTTGCTGCAAAGAGGTAAATTGCTGGAGCAGATTTTTTTTTTCACTTGTGCTAATCAAGCTAGGCTGAAAACGAAAATGAAAGTAAAGCAGGCTGTTTGCTGTTTGCTGCAACGAGGCAAAATTGCTCGGAGGCAGAGGGAGATTTCTTTTTCTTTTTCTTTCTTCGGTGAAGAGGTTGTAAAAAATGCTTTCAAAAGGCTCTGATGATCCCAGCTGAGTTGCCTGATCGTCAGAGGCTTTTTTTTTCTTTTAAATGCCTCTGATGATCTAAGCTGAGTTGCCTGATCGGCAGAGGCTTTTAAAAAGCCGGGCGATCCGGTCCGAACTGGGAGCATTTCACCCCTGCCTTGGCCCATATGATTTCAGAATGGTTTAAGTTGCAAGAAAATTGCTGAGTAAGGAATCCCAGGCAGTGGTGGGTTGCTATTGGTTCGCCCCAGATCAGGCAAACTGGGCGGGCGACAGGAGGCTCTGCCCACCTGTTTGGATGCTTCTAAGCATGCGCAGAAGCGTCGCATGGAAGCGTGCGTGCATGCACATGAGCGAACCAGTCGCAAACTAAATTGAAACCCACTACTGATCTCAGGTCTCATTTGCATGCTTTGCTCACTTAAAGGGGCCGCCCTCGTCAGAAATACATTTTACCGTCAATCAGAAGCATTTGCTTCGAACCCTTAAATCTTCTCCCTCTTCTGGAGAAAGTTGAACAATAAGCTTGGCCTTTAAAAATGCACAGGCAGGCAGCCGCGCACACACACACACACACCCTTCCCGAAAAAAGCTGCGTTGCTATAGAAATGGATGTCTCTGCTCCATTTGCACGATCCCTAGAAATAACTTGATAATTGCCATTTCTAGTCCTTTTTCTAAAGTCTCTGAAAAGGAGACCCGCGAGCTCCAGGACTCCACTCAAAGCAACCTTCTCCCCATTGTTCAGACCTTGCGTGACAAGGCCTCAAATTGTCGTTGAGGTTGATGTGACATCAATGTCATAGTCAGAACCAAAGGGACTAAGTGTCCCTAGTGCGAATAGAAAGTTCAGATGCTATATTTTCATTTGTGGTCCAGCTATTAAGTGGTGTCCAACTCTTTGCAGCTGTTGGGGCCCGCCAGCGACCAGCTGAGCTGGCAGCAGATTCGGACAATGAAGAGGTTGGGGAGGAACGTGGGCCAGTCCTGGAGTCTGGGGAAGGCTCTGATGAGGGCTCCGCATCGGAGGCCAGGGCCGTATGCCAGTTATCAGCGTGCACATGCGCACAGTTGCCAGACGAAGGGAGCAGCTCAGTGGTGAAATGTAAAATTTGTTACTACTAGTTCTGTGGGCGTGGCTTGGTGGGGGGGGTGTAATGTGATTGGGTGGGTGTGGCCGACTGTTTTTTTTTTTTACTTTTAAAAGCATTTTTTCTACAACCTCTTCGGCCAAAGAAGTTGTAAAAAAAATGCTTTTAAAAGGCTCTGAGGATCCCAGTTGAATTGCCTGATCGTCAGAGACTTTTTTTTTCTTTTAAAAGCATTTTTTCTACAACCTCTTTGGCCAAAGAGGTTGTAAAAAAAAAAAACTTTTAAAAGCCTCTGACGATCAGGCAACTCAGCTGGGATCCTCAGAGCCTTTTAAAAGCATTTTTTTTTACAACCTCTTCGGCCTAAGAGGTTGTAGAAAAAATGCTTTTAAAAGACTCTGACGATCTCAGCTGAGCCGCACGATCATCAGAGGCTTTTTTTTTTTACTTTTAAAAGCATTTTTTCGGCCAAAGAGATTGCTTTTAAAAGTAAAAAAAAGAGCCTCTGATGATCGGGCAGCTCAGCTGGGCATAGGGGGTGGGCAGGGATTTTTTGCTACGGGTTCTGCGAACCACTCACCACCATCGCTACCGGATCATGTGATCTGGTTCGAACCGGGAGCATTTCACCCCAGCTAAAGAAGAAGGGTTGACTTGAGAGTAAGGCCACAGGTGGACAATGAATGGCCCCTCCCAGAGGGAATAAAAGAGGAGCAAAAGGGGAGTGGACTTTGCAGGAGACAATTAGTTCACTTAATTGGTTCATGACTCTCAGAGACTCTTTGCCGTCGTTAATTTGTAGTTCCTGTCCCGCAATCTCTGCTATTTATCTACCACATTTTTCGGAGTATAAGACGCTCCAGACTATAAGACGCTCCAGACTATAAGACGCATCTACCTTTTTTGGTGAACAAGAAAAAGAAATCTGCCTCTGCCTCCCAGCAATTTTGCCATGTTGCAGCCAACAGCAAACAGCCTGCTTTACTTTCATTTTCGTTTTCAGCAAAGCTTGATTAGCACAAGGAAAAAAAATCGGCTCCCAGCAATTTACTTCCTTGCAGCAAGCAGCAGAGGCCCCCGCAAAACAGCTGAGAACAAAACAACTGAGAGTCGGGAGGCCGATCCAATCAACTTGTGCTAATTAGGCTGTGCTGAAGCTGAAAGGAGCTGTTTCTTCTTGCTGCTTGCTGCAAGGACGTAAACTGCTGGGAGGCAGAGGTCAAAGGGTGGGGGCCAGTGGGTGGGCGGGGCTGCATTTAGGGGCGTATAAGACGCACCTAAATTTTCACCCCCTTTTAGGGGGAAGGGAACGGTGCGTCTTATACTCTGAAAAATACGGTAATTCTATTGCATGACCAATTTTTTTTGCCCATGTTATCATTGTCTACTTCGTCGTCCAGTTCTATGCCCAATAAGTAGCTGTACAATTTCTTTATCAATCTTTCTTCTGTCCCTGTTAATATCTTATCAAATTTTGTTAATTCTTGGGTCGTTGCGTTTATTTTGTCTACAAGCTCACTGTGGTGGAACGTGCCTTGGTGACCTCCAAGGCATTTTTCACCACAGTACTAATGATTTGGTGCTTTGGTTATGCGTCTCCACTTCAGCTTCTGATGCCAACCATTTGAAACCTATGAAATTCCCAGAAAACACAGATTTATTTTATTTATTTATTTTAATCTTACCAAGCTAAGAATTTTTTCTAAGCTCCACAGCCTTCTGCTGGCAAATTAGCAATTCCATCTGCTTCAGAGTCTGTGACGATGGAGACTAGAAATATTTGGCAAGAAAAAAGAACCATGGCATTCCTTTACCGCAGGAAGTTACGTCCGGTAGCTGTCAATTTGGTCAAGAGGGCTGTTCCTTTACTGGACGTTAGGGTCTTGAATTTTAGACATTTGAAAATTGCAACCCTGTGGGCTATTCATCAGCAGGATGAAAATTGGGTCACTGGAGGATCTGAGAGCCCAGATCCTTTGCAAATGGCCATTTCACGGCCATGAAAAGCAAGCCAGGGGAACCATCAATAGGTTGGGGTTTACGAAGAGGCTTCTGTCAACTGGCAGAATGCGTCGTTAGCGTCGTTGTGTACAATTAAAACGGATTATTTGGCCTCTTCGTCTGTCGCTGGCAGTCCTTCCTGAGTGCTCAGACATTTGCCTGGCCTCATACAGATAACACGTCGATTAAAATCCACTGTCTGCCTTTTCATGGCGTCACATTTTTGGTGTGTCTTGCTCAGCACGGAGATGAGTCGGAAACCAAGGGTTCAAGCATTATCTTTCACAGGTTAACAGAGTTGGAAGGGACCTTGTAAGTCATCTAGTCCAACCCCCCGCTCAAGCAGGAGACCCTACACCATTTCTGACAAATGATAGTCCAATCTTTTTTTTTTTTAATTTGATTTATATGCCGCCCTTCTCCGGAGACTCAGGGCGGCTTACAATGCGCTAAGCAATAGCCTTCATACCTTTGTATATTTATACAAAGTCAGCTTATTGCCCCCACAAACTGGGTCCTCAATTTACCTACCTTAGAAAGGATGGAAGGCTGAGTCAACCTTGAGCCTTGGTGAGATTCGAACCTGCAATAATTGCAGGCAGCTGATGCTAATAACAGGGCTTTAGACCACTGTACTATCCAAGGCTCTTTTCTTGAAGGTCTCAAGGGATGAAGCTCCCACCACTTCCGAAGGCAACTTCTGTTCCATAGGTTGATTGTTCTCACTGTCAGAAAGTTCCTCCTCTGGTTTTCAAGGAAAACCAGTTGAAGATGTTTTATAGATGGCATTTACCACCGACAAGAATCATAAAGATGTTCCCAAATAATGACCCAACATGTTGGAAGTGTAAGAAAACCCATGGAATCTGTTACCATCTATGGTGGACATACCGGCGGCGAAAAAATTCTGGACATATTTAAAGAAATGGTTAGAAAAAATAACAGATCAACCAATAGAAAGAAAACCGGAAACATTTCTACTAGGAATGTTTACGAGAACATATACCAAAGAAATAAAATATCTGATTTTACACATCATAACAGTGGCTCGAATAACATATGCACAAAAATGGAAACAGGAAGAAACATCAACAGATGAAGAAGTGATAAAAAAAAATTTTAGAATGTGCTGAGATGGACAAGTTAACAAAACAAATTAAAGAAAAAGAAGAGACAGATTACTATACAATTTGGAACAAATGGTATGAATGGCTTGAGAGTAGAAATAAAGAACAACACAAATAGGGGAGAAGATAAAATGTAAAATACATACGTAACACACACACACATATATATGTATGTGTGTGTGTATATATATATGTGTGTGTGTGTATGTGTGTGTGTGTGTCTTCTTAAGTTTTCGCAGGTGTGTATATGCAAAAAATTAAAATCTCAGGTGTTTTCTCGCATCATTGTAAATAAATTCGTTAAAATGTTTAAAATTCTGGTTAAAATCCTAGCTTAAAATCTTCTAAAAATCCTTACAGAGCACTCGGCAAGGTCCTTTAAAACCTTAGCTAAAATCCTACCAGTACCTTAAAAGTTTTTCTTTCTAGCAACGTTTCGACAGGCTCGTTTCATTGCGTTTTTGAGGTAAGACCTCAATTCTTTTTTTAAAAAAAGAAAATTCCTCCTCATTTCTAGGTTGAATCTCTCCTTGGTCACTTTCCATCCATTGTTCCTTGTCTGGCCTTCGGGTGCTTTGGAGAATAGGTTGACCCCCTTCCTCCTCTCTGTGGCAGCCCCTCAAATATGGGAAGACTGCTAGGAAATTTTTAGCCATCTTTGACTTGTGATGATAAAGCATCCATCCATCCATCCATCCATCGATCTATTTATCCATTCATCTACCCACCCACCCACCTATCCATCAGGGGTGGGTTCTACTTACCTTTACTACTGGTTTGCAACGGGATCGCGCACATGTGCGAGCGATGCAAGCATACGTGCCTTGCTTCTGTGCATGCGCAGATCACTTCTGATGACATCAGGGTCAGTAGGCGGAGCTTCTCGCCGGTTTTACTACCGGTTCTACAGAACCGGTCCGAACCGGGGGCTATCCATCCAACCACTACTGCTATCCATCCATTCATCCATTCACCTAATTTCTATCCGTCCATCCATCCACCCACCCACCCACCCACCCATCCATCCATCCATCCACCCATCCACCCATCCACCCATCCACCCATCCATCCATCCATCCATCCACCCACCCATCCATCCATCCATCTCTCCTCCTCCTCTTCCTCCTCCTCCTCCATAAAAAATCAGTTACCAATCATCAAACAACGAGGACCACTGATTTTCACCCAAAAACATCCCCACCAATGGATATCGTATGTACAGCATGCATAATCCACCAAAAATCCCAATCCACATGCCTCTGTCACAAAGTGTTCTTATGCTGGATGAATGATCCGAAAACTTAATTTCTAAAATGTCCAGAAGAAGGTTTTTCTTCTGCATTCCAAAAATACTCATTTTATTCATTCTTAGTTTAGATAAGAATTGCCAGATGTTCCTTGAGGGAAACAATATTTCTGAAAGAACATTCCTTTGTTGTGGCTGTTCTTTTCTCTTCTCAAAGTACATGACATCTGTAAGACAGGGAATATTTGGGAACAAGGAGGCCTATCATAAAGACGTTAATTTCCTAAGCTCCTCACACAGATACTAAGAGAATAGGATGGTCAGCAAACATGAACCATTGTGCCAAGCTACAGGACTCACCCTTTTCTGTCCAAAGGAGGAACACAACAGCATCCCATCACACAATCATCTGTGCCCTTTTGTATTTGCATGTAGTGTCATGATGTACCCACAAATGGGCATGGTACTGATTGTGTTATTTGCTCTGCATGGATGGACCCTCTGATGCGTCTGTCTATTTCAGTACTTAAAAGTAGCCTTTTGAAAACTATGATTGCCGCCAAAGTGGTCCGGAAGTCCATATTTGGCCCACAGATTGGATTTCAGTTCTTGATGGGATTCAAGGGTGACTCAGCCTTCTGTCCTTCCGAGGTCGGTAAAATGAGGACCCAGATTGTTGGGGGGGCAAGAGGCTGACTTAGAGGGTGCTGTAAAGTACTGTGAAGCAGTGTATATGTCTAAGTGTTATTGTTATTGCTACACTGTTACACATATAAAGGCACAGCTTATAAAATGTGTAGGTTTTTCAAAATACAATTCATTTTTTTTAAAAAAAAGGGTTTGGGTCCTGTCCATTTTAAAAGTCGGAACCAGTTACTGAAATGTGGTCGAAAGAAAGAAAGAGAGAAAGAAAGAGGGAGGGAGGGAGGGAGGGAGGGAGGGAGAAAGTAAGAAAAAGAAGAAGGAAGGAAGGAAGGAAGGAAGGAAGAAGGGAAAGGGGAGGGAGGGAAGGGAAGAAAGGAGGGAGGG
>WNWU01000049.1:4647376-4660717 GCA_012654045.1 Ptyas mucosa
AGGATAGGATAGGATAGGATAGGATAGGATAGGATAGGATAGGATAGAATAGGATAGAATAGAATAGAATAACAGAGTTGGAAGGGACCTTGGAGGTCTTTTAGTCCAACCCTCTGCTTAGGCAGGAAACCCTACACCACTTCAGACAAATGGTTATCCAACATCTTCTTAAAAACTTCCAGTGTTGGAGCATTCATGTCTTAATATAAATAAAACAGTTATGTAATATTACAGTAATAAAGGTAGTCCTTGACTTACAACAATTCATTTAGTGACCATTCGAAGTTACCACAACATTGAACAAAGGTGACTTATGGCCATTTTTTCACAGTTACGACCTCTGCAGCGTCCCCATAATCATGTGATCCTAATTCAGATGCTTGCCAACTGGTTCATACTTATTTTATTTTTTTTATTCTTATTTATATGCTGCCCTTCTCTGGAGACTCAGGGCGGCTTACAATGCGCTAAGCAATAGCCTTCATACTTTTGTATATTTATACAAAGTCAGCTTATTGCCCCCACAAACCGGGTCCTCATTTCACCTACCTTAGAAAGGATGGAAGGCTGAGTCAACCTTGAGCCTCGACTGAGATTCGAACTTACAGTAATTGCAGGCCATTGCTCCGGTCCAAGGTCATGTGATCCCCTTCTCCCAAGCAAAGTCCATGATTCACTTAACAACCGGGTGACTAGCTTATCAACCACAGTGATTCACTTAACAACTGTAGCAAGGAAGGTCGTAAAACTGGGAAAAACTCACTTAACGACAGAAATTTTGGTCTCGGTGGTGGTCGTAAGTCGAGGACTGCCTGTATTACCAAGCCCTATCAGATTTCTGCAGTTTTAGAGAGGGGGTTTTCTCAGGGTTTTGCTCCCTGATCCAGTTAAGTAGGAAGGACTAAAACTAATCCTTTTTTTCTGAATGTAAAATATCTGCTTTGTCAGAGAACAATGGACCCAATGCAGAAGTCTCAGCGGGGAGGAGAAAAAACCTGCTATTTTACAACTTCTCCACCAATTTACAAACTGAGCTCCGTGGGTCTTTCCTTGGCCCAGGTCCAAATGTCTTTACAAGCTGCTCTGTTTTTGCTGGAATGTGTTGCATTGATTTTGGCAGAGCCCTGATAGTTTTAGCCAGAGAACCTGTCTGCGTGTGTGTGTGTGAGAGAGAGAGAGAGAGAGAGTGACAGAGAGACAGAGAAACTGAGAAACAGAGAGAGAGAAATAGAGAAACAGAGAGAGAGAAACTAAGAAACTGAGAAAGAGAGAGAGAGCAACACAGAGAGACAGAGAGACAGAGAAACAGAGAAAAACAGAAAGACAGAAACAGAGAGAAAAAACAGAGAGAGAGAAACAAAGAGAGAGAGAGAAACAGAGAGAAAAGAGAAATAGAGAAATAGAGAGAGAAACCAAGAAGCACAGAGAGAAACGGAGAAACAAAGAGAGAAACAGAAAGAGAGAGAAACTGAGAAACACACACACGCACACAGAGTGAGAGAGACAGAGAGAGACAAGAGACAGAAACAAAGAGAGACAGAGAGAGAAAAAAACAGACAGAAACAGAGAGAAAAAAACACAGAGAGAGAAACAGAGAGAGAGAGAAAAACAGAGAGAGAGGAGAGAGAGAAACAGAGAGAGAGAAGAGAGAGACAAATAGAGAAATAGAGAGAGAGAAACAGAGAAACAGAGAGAAACAGAGAGAGAGAGAAACAGAAACACACACACACACAGAGAAACAGAGAGAGGGGAGAGAGAGACAGAGAAACAGAGAGAGAGGAGAGAGAGAAACAGAGAAAGAGAGAGAAAGAGAGAGACAGAGAGAGAGAATTTGTCTCTGTGTTTGTGTATGTGTGTGTTTGTATGCATGTGCACAAGAACAAGATATAAATATGTCAATAAAGCTAACCGTGCAAACACTGCTTCTTTGTCACATTCCTCAGATTTCATCCAATGAAGATAGTACCAAAGATGAAAAAAATACATGCTTGGATAACAGCGTGAAGGCCTTTTCAAAAGAGCTTAACAGAATAACAGAGTTGGAAGGGACCTTGTACATCATCTAGTCCATCCCTCCCTCCGCCCAAGCAGGAGACCCAACACCATTTCTGATAGATGGCAGTCCAGTCTCTTCTTGACAGAGCTCAACCTTAACATCTGAAATCCTGCCTGCTCATTCCTATCTTCTCTGCATTGACCAAAGAAATGGATGTCCTGCTAACCTTTGCATCCGGTCACCCAGCTCAATACTTGATCTATAGACAAAACCTGAGGAATCCTCTACTCCTGCTCTTGTGGAGCCAACTAGCATAGCTTAGTCTATTTCTTGAGTTTTGCTTTGATATTTACCCAAGGAAGCCCTTATCGCCTTCATATATGACGAGATGAGATGAGGGCAATAAACCAGGGGAATGGCTTGCCTTCAGAAGTTGTGGGTGCTCCATCACTGGAGGCTTTAAGAAAAGACTGGACAGTTACCTGCCTGGAATGGCATTGGCATACAGTCTTCTGCTCGAGCACGAGGCTGGACTAGAAGACCTCTAAGGTCCTTCTCTTCTCTTCTCTTCTCTTCTCTTCTCTTCTCTTCTCTTCTCTTCTCCCCTCCCCGCCTCTCCTCTCCTCTCCTCTCTTCTCTTCTCTTCTCTTCTCCTTCTCCTTCTCCTTCTCCTTCTCCTTCTCCTTCTCTCTTCCCTTCCCTTTCCCTCTCCTCCTCCTTTTCCTTTTTTCCCTTTCCTTTCCTTTCCTTTCCTTTCCTCTTCTTTCTTTCTTTCTTTCTTTCTTTCTTTCTTTCTCTTTCTCTCCTTTCCTTTCCCTTCCCTACCCTTCCTATTCCATTCCATTCCATTCCATTCCCATTCCCATTCCATTTTTATTTCATTGTATTCTAATCTAGTCCAGTTGAGTTTCCAGTCCAGTCCAGTTGAGTCCATTCCATTCCGTTCCTGTTCCATCCCATCCCATTTCTATTCCATTCCATTCAACTTGGGTTGGCAAATCTTCAACTCATCAAAGACAGATTGAATTCAGAACCTCCACAACTTAATTTGGACTGCACAAATTCTCTGGAACATCAGACAAGTGATTGGCACAGGGGATCGATAGCAGTTCAGCCATAAAAGTCATTCTGTTGAAGGTCTCATTACTGGCCTTTGCGGTAACTTTACTTTATGTTGTCTGCTCAACACAATTTCTCAGAGCAATAAACCAAAGTGTCTGCTGTATCTTTCCACTTTATCTATCAAGAAACATTTCAAACTTCATGGAAGAGCTCCCTTATGTCTAGAAAAGTATTTTCTATTTTCTTTTTTTAAAAAAAATCAAATCACCTTGGGATTAATTTTCAGACCCGCAGAAAAATCAGCTCAGCATTGTTTTTAAAAGTGGAAAAAAACTCAAGCATTAAGGAATTAGTCAATATGGACAAATCGGTGCTCATTTAAATGTATTCTTGTAATCAACAGAAGTCCAGATTTTCTGGGAGCACCAATGTGGAAAATGTTGGTCCAGATTGTTGTTGTTAGTTGTGAAGTCATGTCCGACCCAATGTGACCCCATGGACAGCATTCCTCCAGGCCTTCCTGTCCTCTACCATCCTCTGGAGTCCATTGAAGCTCACGCCGACTGCTTCAGTGACTCCATCCAGCCACCTCGTTCTCTGTCGTCCCCTTCTTCTTTTGCCCTCCATCGTTCCCAGCATTAGGCTCTTCTCCAGGGAGTCCTTCCTTCCTTCTCATTAGGTGTCCAAAGCATTTGAGTTTCCTCTTCAGGATCTGGCCTTCTAAAGAGCGGTCAGGGTTGATCTCCTCTAGGACTGACCGGTTGGATCGCCTTGCAGTCCAAGGGACTCGTAGGGGTCTTCTCCAGCACCAGAGTTCAAAGGCCTCCATTCTTTGGCCTTCTCAGCTAGGTATTTGAAGCCAGTTAACACAAAAGGTTAACACAAAAGGCTAACAGGGATCCAATGAGCTTTTGTTGTGGACCTGACATCAAAGTCTCTTTTGCATAACCCCGCATAAGTAAGAGAAGGCATTGCACTGTTAAAAGAAAAATTGTGTGTAATTCCTGCCTTCACAAAAAAAATATTTTTTTTAAAAAAAAGCAGTGCTTGGAAAATTACATAACTTCCTTCTTGGCTTCCTTTCTTTGCTCTTAATAAATGGCAGATAAGGAAGAGGGACACCCCACTTTGTGTCAACAGAAAAATCATCTACAGTAGTGGCCAAAATTGTGGAAACCTTTTGGGAAAAGTGTATTTTTGTGGTTTGATGGCTAATAACATCACTTTTGGGGGGAATTTCAAGAGAAGCCTATTCCACTGTTGGAATGGCCTGGGAATAGCCCAGACCTTCATCCAATTGAAAATCTATGGAGCCGACTAAAGAAACTGGTTAGTCAGAAGCGACCCAGCAATCAAACTCAATTAATAGAAGCCATCCTTCAATCTTGGTTTCACATGAGAACAGCTGCAGAACTCAAAGACTTGGTTCCCTCCATGGGAAGACGTCATAAGGCCGTCATTCATGCTAAAGGTTACCCAGCGAAGTATTAACTGACATGGGGATCATTTTTGTATATCTCGTTTTTTTTATGGTGATCATTTTTGTCTCTCTCCTTTTTTCTGTGTTTCCCTTTTCTTCTTTATACTGTAACTGCTATTCTAGTAGCAAACCCTTCATACAAGTTATGGCATGACATTCTTGATTAAATTATCTTTCCATTGATATCTAATTTTATGCTACTACTGCAAAAAAAAAAACCTGGTGTTATTAGCTAGTTTTAGAAAAGACACTTTTCCCAAAAGGTTTCCACAATTTTGGCCACTACTGTACGTGAGCTGGGAACTGGGGGAGGAAGTCAATATATATCATCGGTCAAAATTGTTCTCATGGATTCCTAGCATGACTATTCATTCCCCTGGCTCATTCATGTGGAATGCATAACTATGAGCCTCAGCCGCCGCCACCCCTCATCCTCCTCCAACTCTAGAGAATGCTAGGTACACAACTCTAGGAAATTGTTTGTGGACAGTTCAGATGCTTTATTAATTTACTTCGGGAAGGAATGTCATTCCTCTTGCTTACCTTTGGAAGAAGGTACCTTCAGGAAGGGACTTAAGGGATGCGGTGTTTAAAGTTTAAGGGACGTAAACTTAAGGGACGCGGTAGCTCAGTGGCTAAGACGCTGAGCTTGTCGATGGAAATGTCGGCAGTTTAGCGGTTCGAATCCCTAGTGCCGTGGAATGGGGTGAGCTCCCGTTACTTGTCCCAGCTTCTGCCCACTTAGCAGTTCGAAAGCACATCAAAAATGCAAGTAGAAAAATAGGGACCACCTTTGGTGGGAAGGTAACAGTGTTCCGTGCGCCTTTGGCGTTGAGTCATGCCGGCCACATGACCATGGAGATGTCTTCAGACCGTGCTGGCTCTTCGGCTTTGAAACGGAGATGAGCACCGCCCCCTAGAGTCAGGAACGACTAGCACATATGTGCAAGGAGAACCTTTACCTTCAGGAATCAGGCTGGTGACCCACAACATCCGGCCAAGGGAGTTGTGTTGTTAAAGATGTAAGCGTTGCACTTTCTCCAGCTGGGACTTGATTCTTGCAATGGGCATTGGGTGGTTTCTTCCTTCCTTTTTTTCCCTCTCACACCTTCCTATCTCAAGGCACGAATTCAGGATCACTTTTAACACTCTTGTGTTCTCGGCGACAATTCCCAGGCTCCCCGGCCAGCCATTTTGATTACTGTAGACCAGCGTATCTGGAAGGCAGCAACTAAAAGGTTTTTTTTGTAATGGACCAAAATGTTAAATGTTGAATGGATTTGCAAATCTTGAGGTTTAACCAAACCTGGTTGTTTGTTAATTTGTGAACGATTAAATTGTTAATCCAGGTTTTGTGGATATGGCATTGCCCTTTTATTGTGATATTCATGGCCTTGATGTTAACAAAGATTAAGATTCTTCTCTCTCTTCTCTTCTCTCTCTCTCTTTCTTTCTCTCTCTCCTTCTCCTTCTTCTTCTGTTGAATGACAACACATTTCATTTCATTTCATTTCATTTTCATTTAATTAGATTTATATACCGCCCTACTCCCGAAGGACTCAGGGCGGTGAACAGGCACAGATAAAATACGTAAATACAAAAGTTAAAACATAATTAAAACCAAATTAAATAATTTAGCCCGAGACAGTTAAAAATCCCAATAATTTAAAAACAAATTAAAATTTCGCTGTTAGAAAATTTAAAAGAAATTTAAAAGAAAGAAAAGGGGAGAAAGTTAGGCCAGGCTGGCTTGCTGGAATAGGAGGGTCTTAATAGCACGGCGGAAAGTACGCAGATCCGGGAACACACACAAAGGTTGTGAAGATATGTGGTATTTTATTGCGTTACAGAGAGACATTATATAGTTTGTAACTCTTCCAGCCATAGAGTACTTGTCAGAATCTCATTGGCTTACAAAAGTCTTCCAGCAACTATAAGATCTTTGGTTAACCATTTGCTTGCTTGCTTAAGCACTTATAATGTTAGACTTAATTAAAGTCTAATACATATATATCCCATTTCCTCTCCTCCTGTTTACAGACTTAGGGTCTTATTTACTAATGCCTTTTCCTGGCGTCTATGTGCAAATAACCTTCCTTATCTGAGGTTTGCCATCCAAGATAGGGAAAATTCTTACACACACACAGACTCCAGGCTCCTACATTCTTCCTCTTCCTCCTCCTCCTCCTTCCTCCTCCTCCCCCCTCCCCATTTTACATCTTTTTGTTAAAACGTTGGAGTTTCTTACCACTAGTTTTTCTTCAAATGTATTTTTTAATTCGTAATGTATTCTTGCTTTCCCTGGGCTAAGCCTTGAACCAATTAAGATCGCTTTGAGCTCTCCCTTGGTTCAGCTCAGTGGTGGAATTCAATTTGTTTTACTACTGGTTCTGTGGGCGTGGCTTGGTGGGCATGGCAGGGGAAGGATACTGCAAAATCCCCATTCCCTCCCCACTCCTGGGGGAAGGATATTGCAAAATATCCATTCCCACCACACTCTGGAGCCAGTCAGAGGTGGTATTTACCGGTTCTCTGAACTACTCAAAATTTCCGCTACCGGTTCTCTGAACTACTCAAAATTTCCTCTACCGGTTCTCCAGAACCTGTCAGAATCTGCTGGATTTCACCCCTGTTTCAGCTTTCAGAAAGCCTACAGAAATGAACTGCTAGAAGAGGCTGGCACAACAGGTAGATCCTAAAGCTTTTGATGTAGCTGTCAACAACATTTCTTCAGCATCATCAATATTTGCATTTATACCTGTCTATTTCTCTGAGAATTTATGTAGTGGACATGGTGATTTCATTTTATTTATGCCCTTAGAGATTAGTTGGATGGAATGAGATTGCTTGCCCAAATTAATCCACTAAGCTTCCATGTCTGGGGAGAAACTTGGACCTGAGTGTCTTCAGCCCTGGTCCAAACACCTTAAGGTTCCACTAATTTGGGTCCAGACCAAGTTAGTTGCACTAAGCTTTTGCTGAAGTCTGTGAGACAACTTAAATCATAATCAGCTTGGCCAACTGATTTCAGAATTATTGGATGCCACTAAATTACGCTTGAATCATCTCAGTATATCTAGACCAAACTACTGAGGATGTTCCTCATTCAGTCATAAAACATGAAAGTGTGACTACAAGGAAGACATTTAACTGTAAGAGAGATCAGAGGACACCCTCAGAAGCAACTACTCTCAACTGAAGCATGTATTTTAATCACTGTAATAATTAAGGAATGGGAAGCATGCCTTAGCTGCTAAGATACCAGAATTGAAGTAATATAAAAGGACATTTGATCTTAATCCTCTTCAGCTTCTTTCACATTAGAACTCTGCAGATCCTATGGAGAAGAACTTAGACTCTACCATGTCCAAGGCAAGGAGTTTAAATCTTCTGGAACTTTTGGAATAAGACTTAGTACTCTTCCTTACAAAATAACAGAATAACAGAGTTGGGAGGGACTTTTGAGATCTTTTAGTGTAGTCCAACCTCCTACTCAAACAAAAGTCCCTAATCCATTCCAGACGAATGGTTGTCCAGTCTCTTCTTGAAAACCCCCAAGAAGAACTTCACAACTCCTGAAGGCAAGCCGTCCTAATGGTTGATTGTTCTCATTGCTAGGAAGTTCCTACTTAATTCCAGGTTGCTTCTCTCCTTGATGAGTTTCCATCCGTTGCTTCTTGTTCTGCCTTCAGTTAGAATTGGCAGTTACCTACAGTTTCTGAAATCTATGTTTTTACGTATCTACAGTATGACTGGAAAATTCAGACCTGGTTGTGGTCCGCCAGCAGCCTGAGGACTTGACAGCAGAGTTGGACAGTGATGAGGCTGAGAAAGAACATGGGCCAGTCCTGGAGTCAGGGGAAGGCCCAGATGAAGGCTCTGCGTTGGAGGCAGAGATGGGGCCAGGGCCATCGGGGAGTGATGTGCGGACTCCGGAGCCTCCAGAGGCTGACAGTAGAGAGGCAGAGGAACAGGAGGAGCCTGATCCTAGTGCACATATGAGAAGAGCTGCCAGAAGGCAAGAGCAGCTACAACAAGGAGGATGACTCGGGAGTAGGGCCAAGAGATGATTGGCCCCTCCCATAAGGCTTAAAAGACCAGCAACGGCTCTTGGGCTCTTAGTTGGAAAACAATGTTGATAGATTTGTTCTTGCCTTGCTGCACTTTTGAACTTTTGCCAAGAGAGCCTTTGGCAGTTTGCCTAATTATACCAAGGTTGGTGATTAGACTGAAGAATTTGTGTTAAGAAGAATTTCTTTTGATTTAGTTTGGACTACCCTGAGAATGAGTTAATTCTCAGCTGTTCTAATAAAGTCTGTTTGTTTTGGAACTGTTTGCGTCTAATACTACCTACTTGGGCCTGGATCACAACAGACCTCCTTTCCCTTATCAAAGGGTTTTCTGTCCCTCAGAAACTTCTGGCTTTAACCAAAATGATGATCTGTGCCTTGACAATGAGAGCTCCACCCCTTTTGTATATGATGTCACCCAGGGGTGGGATCCAACCGGTTCGCTTCACGCGTGCTTCGCATGCATGCACCGGATACACGCTGTGCCCGCATGCACATTTAGGAGAAAACTCACCTTCTGAATGACTGTCGACAAGGAAAACAGCTGAGGCACAGCAATCCACTCTGCCGCCCCGATCAGCTGGGCTTCGGAAAAGGAAATATAGGTGAGTATAATGCAGAGGCGGGTGGGCAGGTCCACTTCAAAGATGGAGCAAACTGGTTCGCTCCCAGATGATTGTCGGAGCTACAGGTTCACCTGAACCAGTAGAATCCCACCCCTGATGTCACCACACTTGCACACTCCTCGTGCAGATTATTTACATTCTGGATTTTTGGTACCCGGTTCGTTTTGAAAATGACTTTTGACAGAGTGAGAGAGAGACACACACACACACACACAACACACTCGTTCTTACAAATGTGCAAAACAAGAATGGGCTTGTGCATATTTGTAACCTACCGTTTTTCACAGTCTAATCCGAAGTCTCATTATCTGGAGTCGTTCGGTTGGAACAGAAGCTCACGAATAATGAGAGCCATTTGTACGTGTGTATGTGTATGTAGGTGTGCATTGCATTGCATTAGAAATGATCTTACTGCATTCTGCAGAAATGGAGTTCTGTTCTGCCCCAGCTACGGACCCCAAAGAATGCAGCACACACGAACTCTATACAAAGCTTATTTTACTCAAATAACAGTCTTTATCAACCAAAGGCTGTTAATGAACTGTCTTAACAGCCTACCAGAATTCTAAGATAAGGTAATCACAGTCTTACTAGAGTTGGCAGAAAGCCCAGAAGCAATTTTACAGAGAATCCAGATGCGAAGGAGAGTGACCTAAAGTTGTTCCCTACAGCTTGCTGCAAGTGGAGTTCCTCCTTAAATAGGCTAAGGGAGTGGCCAATTAGCCCTAAGCCTTACTCTCGAAGAGACCGCCTCCCGAGTAGCCACTCCTGCCTTTTGGCTGCTCTGGACAGTGCATTGAGAAGAGGCTCCTCCTCTTCATCCTCTTCACTTAAAGGAGCTTCTGGAGGTTCTGAAGGTCCTGGCTGAATCCCAGCCTCTGGCACCACATCTTCTCCAGCCTCTTCATTGTCTGACTCAAGCGCCAGCTGCACAGGCTGCTAATGCAGCACTACACCAACCTCCTCATTGTTGGAATCAGCTACAATCTGCACAGACTGCTGACGGGCCACAACAAGTTCACATTGAAATGGAACCATGAAAAGGAAAATGTATAGATCAATGCCTGGACTTAACTTGCACTATTTAAGGGTACCCGTTTTTTGTTTTTTTTTCATTTTTAAATGCATAAATAGGAACTTTCAGCAGACCAAAAAAAAAAAATAATGCTAAACTATAAAATGCATTATCATCTTATTCTAAAGATAATGTGAAATGGAAGACAGCCCAGGAAACTTTCAAATTCGGTTATTGACTCTAAACATCTCAATAGCTGGTAAAATAGCAGTTTACAGGGTGATCCCGTGAGCCAGATCCAGTCCACAGGCCTTGAGTTTGACACCCTTGCTTTAGACCAGTGGCCACCAACTGGTGGTTCACGAGAAAATTTTCATGGTCCACACAGAAAAATGATTTGCATTTTTATATTGCACTAAATCAGGGGTCCTCAAAGTACGGCCTCTGGGACAGATATGTGCAATGAATGTTTTTGTTGCTACGGGGAGTCTCCCTCTTCGGGGTCTTTTTGTGTGGGTCAGAGGGGGACAGAAACTCCGACTTGGGGTCTGCTTTGGCCTCCTGAGTGCGGGGTTTTGGGCGAAGCCTGGAGGGAAGCACCACTGGTGATGAAGAGCTGGAGGGCCTCGTTCCAGTGGGATTGTCTCATGGCCTGGAACTGGCTGACTATCTCAGCCTGCTGATCCTCCAGGCACCTGTACCTGGCCTTGCACTCCCACAGGTCTTTCCTCTGCTTGGAAAGCCTATGCTCCTAGTCCTCAGTGAGGTGGTTCTGCTGAGCCTCCTTCTCGGTCAGATCCAATTTGAACTGAGCTGTTTTGCCAACTCTTTCTCATGGTGGCTACTTAGCTCCAGCAACTGCTTCCTGTTGGGCCCTAAGGAGCCCAGGTGGGGAGGCGAGGAGGGGCTGGGAGGGAAGGGATGAGTAGAGGCCAGCGAGGTGCCCCTTGATGTGAGTGACATCAAGTTGGCCATGCCAGGGGTAGGTTCTACTTACCTTTACTACCGGTTCACAATGGAAGCGTGTGCGTGCTTCTGTGCATGCACAGATTGCCAAATATGATGTCAGGGCAGGTGGGCGGAGTCTCCTGCTGCTTTTACTACCAGTTCGCAAGAACCGGAGAGAACCGGGAGCAACCCACCACTGGGCCATACCCAGGGGTGAAATCCAGCAGGTTCTAACAGGTTCCAGAGAACTAGTAGGGGAAATTTTGAATAGTTTGGAGAATTGGCCCCAGAGTAGATTGGGAATGGAGATTTTACAATATCCTTCCCCTGGAGTGGGGTGGGAATAGAGATTTTGCAATGTCCTTCCCCTGCCACGCACACCAAACCACGCTCACAGAATCGGTAGGGAAAAATTTTGGATTTCACCCCTGGCGATGCCCACCCAGTCACATGACCACCAAGCCACGCCCACCCAGCTGGGTCATTAGGCAGATCATATTAGTGGTCCGCGGGATTTAAAATTATGAATTGAGTGGTCCCTGAGGTCCGAAAGCTTGGTGACCCCTGCTTTAGACAGTGATGATATTTTTAACATTCCTGGACTAATATTCACGTAAACTATACCTAATGAGATTGAAGGTCAAGGGCATTTAGAAGAAAGTTCATTCCCAAAAACGTACCTCCCATTATTGTGGTGCTCATTAAGAACTTGGCAGGTAAGGGAGGTGTTTATATAAAATAAGCACATCATCAGGACATTCGCCTTTGGATGTGATATCTTTCGAAATTGCCTTTGAGTGGTGATATAAAAGAAGCTAGATCAGCAGGCGGTAGAAAATGTACGTTCCAAACTACCCTAAGTAAAATCCATCAATCACCTTAACTGGACTTTCCGCATAGAGAACAGATGGAATAATGTCAGAAGCAGCGGGAGAAGCCCGGAAAACTCCTGTCTAAGCTCCCTGCAGCAACAACAATGTGTTGAATTGTATCTTACAGTGGTGAATTCCCATCCATCTTTTCATTCGTGCGATCAATCCTGAACTGTATTTACGCGGACGTTATCAATAGGCTTATAGCAACTGCTCCATCTCAGGGAAAAGGGTTAAAGTCTCCCTTACAATATGACCTGGCGGCGTGATTTATCAAGATATTGAGATCTTCATCCCAGGTTTTATTTATTAAAAAATAAAAAAAAAATAGCATGAACCGAATTATTTGAATTGCACTGGAATTCAGCATCTGTTCTTCTTCATATTATCGATGGGGTTTGTTCAACATCTGGAAAGCATTTCTTTTTTTAACGTGATTTGCTCTGGATTTCACTTTTTTGGGAATGAGTTGTTGTTGGTGGTGGAGGAGGAGGAGGAGGAGGAGTGGCAGAATGTGGGGGCGGGGTCAAAAGAGAGGTCAGCCAAGAATCCCTACATAGTCAAAAGTGGACCAAGTCCAATACCCCTTGAATTTCCTTTCTCTTATCTAACTCCAAGCAGGTGCTAACCGTTAGTTGAGAATAATCCTGTGGGTAGGCATGAGTAACAATAATTGGACTTTCACATGTGGACCTAATATTTCACATCTGGCATTTGGAGGAAAATGTATTTCTTTTCTCCTATCATCTATCCATCCATCCATCCATCCATCCATCCATTATCTGTCTATCTATCTATCTATCTATCTATCTATCTATCTATCTATCTATCTTCTATCATCTACATCCTCCATCATCTATGGTATCTACCCAACATCTAAGAATGATGGGGCCTGAGTGGCACAGTACACTAAGGAAGTGATTAACATTCAGCTGCCTACAATTACTGCAAGTTCTAATCTCACCTGGCTTAAGGTTGACTCAGCCTTCCATCCTTCCTAAGGTAGGTGAAATGAGGACCCAGATTGTGGGGGCAATAAGCTGACTTTGTATAAATATACAAAAGTATGAAGGCTATTGCTTAAAGCATTGTAAGCCGCCCTGAGTCTCCGGAGAAGGACGGCATATAAATCAATTTTTTTTAAAAAAAATGAATCACCTAGTTAGTATCTTTCTAATCTAGCTGTCTCTGTTTGTCTGTCTGTCTGTCTGTCTGTCTGTCTTTATCTATCTATCTATCTATCTATCTATCTATCTATCTATCTATCTATCT
>WNWU01000049.1:4686354-4698315 GCA_012654045.1 Ptyas mucosa
TACAATACAATACAATACAATACAATACAATACAATACAATACAATACAATACAATACAATGCAGAACGGAACGGAACGGAATGGAACGGAACGGAACGGAACGGAACGGAACAGAACAGAACAGAACAGAACAGAACAGAACAGGCGCAGAAGTTCTCTGTCTAGTTTCAAAACAACAGTAATAATAATAATGATATCAATAAGAGGAGATAGTAGAGGAGATGAAAAGGTGGTGAGTGAAACATATATACTTATAAAGTTAAGGTCAGGGTTAAGGTTAGGGTTCTGCCTACAGGTTGGGCCATAATGGTCTTAATCCCTATAACCCTAACAGGTTTTCAGCAAGTATTAGACATAATATAAACTAGCATAGCTTTACATTCCAATCAGGTTTTATGAATTCTAAAATTGATCACGGCTTTTTATAGTCATCTGTCCTAATTATTTGTAAAGGTAAAGCTTCCCCTCGCACATATGTGCTAGTCGTTCCTGACTCTAGGGGGCGGTGCTCATTGCCGTTTCAAAGCCGAAGAGCCAGCGCTGTCCGAAGACATCTCTGTGGTCATGTGGCCGGTAGGACTCAACACCAAAGGCGCACGGAACGCTATTCCCTTCCCACCAAAGGTGGTCCCTATTTTTCTCGTTGCATTTTTTTACGTGCTTTCGAACTGCTAGGTTGGCAGAAGCTGGGACAAGCTACGGGAGCTCACCCCATTACGTGGCACTAGGGATTCGAACCGCCGAACTGCCGACCTTTCGATTGACAAGCTCAGCGTCTTAGCCACTGAGCCACCGCATCCTTCTTTGTTATTTGTAGTATTTCGATTATTCATTGTACAATTAACTGTAATGTTACAGCATTCTTTTGCATTTTGCTAGTTACTCTGTAATTTTACCTTAGCAATATTATCTTTATCTTACTTCATATCCTCAGTGTGACTTTTTCATTTTTATTGCTAGTTCTGTGTAATGCTTATTTTGTTAGTTCCATGCTGGTCTCTAACTGAAATCAAACTGATTGATTGATGTATGGATAAGGCTGAAAAAAAAAGTCTGACAAAATAACCTAGAGAAACGCTAGTACAGATTACGCATTCCATCTTAAATAATTCACCAGGTGTATTAATAATGTATGTGCAAAGTTAATTTCCCAAAGGCAAACTCCATGGAGTAAATCTATATGAGAATGAAAACAACAAGAATACTCTAATGGTTTCAGTTGAGACTTGTGGTTTATATGTTTGGCACCATAAGATTAACTGAGAAAGCATATCTTGGGTGCTGACATTGAAAGTAGAGAGCCGGTTTGGTGTGCTGGTTAAGGCATCAGGTTAAAAATTAAAAGATGGAAGAAAATCTTGTTGCATTTTGGGGTCCATGGTGTTCTCTGAACTTGGTTCTTTGCTTGCATCATCATTACCTAGTTTGGTAATGAAAAGCCTGCAAGAAAATCGCTTAATGCATTGTAAGCCGCCCTGAGTCTCCAGAGAAGGGCGGCATATAAATAAAATTTAAATAAAAAACAAACCACCAAGTTCAGAGAGCACCAAGGACCCCATAGAAATAAAAGACCCCCAATTTCTAGTCCTGCCTTAGGAACAAAGTCCCAGGAAGAAGGAGGCTATGACAAATCACTTCTTGCCAAGAAAATTGCCACCAGTTGTCCAGGTAATTAACTGGAGTCAACACTGACTTGAAGTCTCTCTCACACACAAAGAGAGAGAGAGAGAGAGAGAGACAGAGACAGAGACAGAGACAGAGACAGACACAGACACAGACACAGACACAGACACAGACACAGACACAGAGACAGACACAGACACAGAGACAGAGACACACACAAACACACAGAGAGAGAGAGACAGACAGAGACAGAGACAGAGACACAGAGAGAGAAAGAGAGACAGACAGACAGACAGACAGAGACAGAGACAGAGAGACCGAGACAGAGAGAGACAGAGAAACAGAGAGAGACAGAGAGAGAGACAGAGACAGAGAGAGACAGCGAGCAAGAGAGAGAGACAGAAACAGAGACAAAGAGATAGAGACAGAGAGACAGAGAGAGAGACAGAGACAGTGAGAGAGAGAGAGACAGAGACAGAGAGACAGAGACACACACACACAGAGAGAGAGAGAGACAGAGAGACAGAGACACACACACAGACAGAGAGAGAGAGACAGAGACAGAGAGAGACAGAGAGAGACAGAGAGAAACAGAGAGAGACAGAGACAGAGACAGAGAGAGACAGCGAGCAAGAGAGAGAGACGGAGACAGAGACAAAGAGATAGAGACAGAGAGACAGAGAGAGAGACAGAGACAGTGAGAGAGACAGAGACAGAGACAGAGACACACACACAGAGAGAGAGACAGAGAGAGAGAGACAGAGACAGAGAGAGAGAGAGAAACAGAGAGAGACAGAGACAGAGAGAGACAGCGAGCAAGAGAGACGGAGACAGAGACAAAGAGATAGAGACAGAGACAGAGACAGAGAGACAGAGAGAGAGAGACAGTGAGAGAGAGAGAGAGAGAGAGAGACAGAGAGAGAGACAGTGAGAGAGAGAGAGAGAGAGAGAGAGACAGAGACAGAGACAGAGACAGAGAGACAGCGAGCGAGAGTGATAGAGACAGAGACAAAGAGATAGAGGCAGAGAGAGATACAGAGAGAGAGAGAGACAGTGTGAGAGAGAGAGACAGACAGACAGAGACAGAGAAATTGAATGGATCAAAAAAAAGAGGAGGTCAACCTATTCTCCAAAGCACCTGAGGGCAGGACAAGAAGTAACAGGTGGAAGCTTGTTAAAGAGAGATTCAACCTAGAATTAAGGAGAAATTTCCTGGCAATGAGAACAATTAATCAGTGGAATAGCTTGCATCCAGAAGTTGTGGGTGCTCCATCACTGGAGGTTTTCAAGAAGAGATTGGACAACCATTTGTCTGGAGTGGTATAGCTTCTCCTCCTTGAGCAGAAGACCTTCAAAGCCCCTTCCAACCTATTATTCATTAAAGAACAAATGTTCATTATTTCAAAAACGAGACGTAAGATCTGACCCCAGATATGTGGGTCACATCTCCAACACTTTGTCTTTAAGTGCTTTGTCAATAGTTAAGCAAAAGTTCATTTTTTAAAAAAAAATCACTTAGCCTTTAATGGAATCTTAAATATTGAAAGTTCATATTATGTCAATGAAATGAGATCTGAACAGTTATATTAGCTTTTGTGAGAGATCATAAAAGGCCAGCACATTGATGCTTTTTTTAAAAAAAAATGTAATACTGAATACTGTTATGGAAATGTAAAAAATTGAGGTTGGATGTTAATGCCTTATTCTACCGCAGCAGAGGGAACAGGAGGCTCTTCGGCCAACACAACGTTTGTGCACACTTCAAATCCAAAAATACACTAAGACAGAAGCTTGTCCACCCCAAGGATAAAACACCCAGACAGAAATCATACAACATGGTATATGCAGTTCAATGCATTGAGCCATGTGCAGATCTGTACATTGGGGAAACAAAACAGCCATTTCACAAACGTATGACACAACATAGGAGAACAAACCTATCAGGACTAGATTCAGCCATCTATCTGCATTTGAAAGACAAAGGCCACTCTTTTGAAGATAGCAAAGTCCACATTTTGGATGGAGAGGACCACTGGTTTGAAAGAGGGTTAAAAGCCATCTATGTCAAAATTGAACAACAGAGGGGGAGGGATATGACATCATCTATCGCCAGTCTAAAACACAGTCCTTTCAGCAGTTCCACACCAATTTGCACCACTCCGGTGATCCTGAGAACACAGATCAACCTCCAAGAGCTGAGGTGGCGCAGTAGTTAGAGTGCAGTACTGCAGCTACTTCAGCTGACTGCTAGTTCAACAGATCAGCGGATCAAATCTCAGTGGCTCAAGGTTGACTCAGTCTTCCATCCTTCCGAGGTGGGTAAAATGAGACCCAGATTGTTAGGGGGCAATATGCTATTTAGTATACTGTCTTTGGTGTAAGCCGCCCAGAATCCTCAGAGAGTGGGCGGCATAGAAATATGACTAATAATAATAATAAATAAAAATGACTAATAAGTGCCTCAACAACCTGCTAAAAGAATGCAAATGATCAGCTGTCTGCAAGGAACATAAATCCTTCCATTCCCTTCCACCCAGTCAGAGCTGAGGAAGCTTCTTGGATGGGAAGTGAAACATCTTCAAAGAAAAACCAGAAAGTCCAGTTGAAGAAACACCTTTGGGACAACCATGACCTGGATGATGGAGAACCTCCATAGACATTTAGAGGGAATCAATGCATGCCTTTTTTTTTCTTTTTCCCTCTCTCTTCCACATTTCTCTCTTCTACTTTCCTTCCCTTTCCTTTCCTACTACTTGCTTTTGTATTCTTGTATCTAATAAGCTAATAAATAAAATGTATTCAGAGGGAAACATGTTACAGTGGGTCCCTACTACGAACACCTCCAATTAGATTCAGATAGATCTGTGATGATGAACCTATGGCATGCAGAGCCTCTCTGTGGGCACATGCGCCATCGCCAGCTGCTCTTCTGGTTTCTGATGTGCGCTGCTGGAGCCCTGGAAACCAGAAAATCAAGTGGCCAGCATGCATATGCACCAGCCATCTGATCTTTGAGTATCCAGGGTTCTGGCATGCACACCAGGGGTGGGTTCTAATTTTTTTTACTACCGGTTCTGTGGGCGTGGCTTATTTTGTGGGCGTGGCTTGATGGTCATGTGACAATTATTTAGGATTTAGCAGAGGTACTGGTCTACCAGGCTTTTAACTGTTTGCAGAGTTGTACCGATCTACCCATTTATTTTTTGCAGGCACTGATCTACTCATGTATTTTTGCAGGCACTGATCTACTCATGTATTTTTGCAGGTACTAGTCTACTCATTTGTTTTCTTTTAACACTGATCAGCTGTAGGGCGGCCCTTTGAAGCCCCGCAGCAAGAGTTTAAACAGGTTTTTTTCCTTCTAGCCATCAGCTGGGACTCAGGAGGCAGCAATAGATTGGGGGTGGGGCCAAATAAAAGGTAAGAATAACATGGGGGTGGGGGGCACGGAGGAGTGGGGGGGCGGGGGAGGCCAGAACCGATTCGGTGATGTCATATCATCACCGCTACCAGCTCGGGAGAACCAGGCCGAACTGGGAGGAACCCTCCACTGATGCACACACATGTGTGTTCCAGTTTGGGTACTCGGTGCCAAAAAGATTCTGTTAGGAAATGATAATTACCTAACTTGTTGGGTTGGCAATATATAAAACCTCAATATAGCTTTAAGACTGTATTGCTGTATTGCATCATACTGTGTCCTGATTGGTTAGCTCTGTAGCCAATGTCCTTAAGAGGGAGCTTGAAACATGGTTTATTTCTCTCTGCTACTCTCTGCTGATCTTTGCTGATCTTTGCTGATCTTTGCTGAACGTTACTGATCGTTACTGCTATTTGCTGTGTTTGCTACTATTTGCAACTGTTTATTGTGTATGACTACAACGACTGGTAAGAAGACTTGGTATTGGAATATCCCTGGACTATTGTTTTACCATCTACTACTTTATCTGTGTATGACCTTTATTGGACTGTTTATTGGACTGTGCCTTATTATTATTTCCTAAAAGTAAACGCAACTCAGTGTATCTGTGTATTGGCTGTGATTATTCTCAACTGCTCTCAGTCGCTTCCATGTGCACACCCTTGCTACTCTAGGGTTGCTCTGCGAATTCCTCAACAGGATCGCCATCACAGAGATAGACCAAAATCCAGATCTACTTCGACACTCCAAGTTCATCGGTTAAAGGTGCACCGTGGATGTCAGAATGCAGCATCGTTCAACAACTGGCTCCTTTCACTCGCCTGCCCGCATAATGCTCAATCTGGCTCCTCAGGAATGTTTGGACTTAACAAATAGATGTTGGCAACAAGCCTCTTCAGCCTGATGAAAATGCAAGGGCATGAATTCCTTATTTTTTTTCCCCCCCATCCTCTTAGCTATTTGTTTCATGAAGGATGCGAGAAGCAGCCCGGAACGATAGCCTCGGCTTCTCTTAACAGCAGGATAGCTTGGTAACCTGAGGACGAAGCTATGAACGATGCTTGGTATTTCTGGAAGGGTTTGCTCTGTGACATCCAGCGAGAATCAGTGAGGACTGTAGCGATTTTCTTTTTCAGCTGATAAAGTCCTAAAATCTGCAGCGTTTAAGAAAACACAAGCATTTTTTTAAAGGCTCACGGGCAGTTTTTTTTCTTTCACTTCCCTGCTCTGTTAAGTGTGAGTTTTTTTCCTATCAGTCACTGTGTTTTCTTGATGAGGCAAAATCAATAGGGGCCTGTACCAGTGGTGAAATCCAATTTTTTTTACTATTGGTTCTGCGGGTGTGACTTGGTGGGCGTGGCAGGGAAAGGATACTGCAAAATTGCCATTCCCACCCCTCTCCAGGGGAAGGATACTGCAAAATCCCCATTCCCTTCCCACTCCTGGGGGAAGAATATTGCAAAATCTCCATTCCCACCCCACTCTGGGACCAGCCAGAGGTGGTATTTTCTGGTTCTCCAAACTACTCAAAATTTCCGCTACCGGTTCTCCAGAACCTGTTAGAACCTAGTGGATTTCACCCCTGGTCTGTAGTGCAAGTGTGTTTGTGTCTCTGTGGTGCGTGTGAGTACGCGCACCCATCTTCTTTCTTATCCAAAAGTCTGTAGAAGTTCTCAATCATCCAGGTCATGGTTGTCCCAAAGGTGCTTTTTCAGGAGGCAACTGGACTTCCTTGGGTTTTTTTTTCTCTTGAAGACGTTTTGCTCCTCATCCAAGAAGCTTCTTCAACTCTCACAGGATAGTGAGGAATGGAATTTCAGATTACAGGAAGCATTTGCACTACTCAGATGACCCTGAGGACACAGATAAACCTCCAAGTCCTTCAATGACCCTCTAAAAGGATGCAGATGATCAGCTGTCTGCAAGGAGTATAAATCCTTCCATTCCCCACTATCCTGTCAGAGCTGAAGAATGGAGATTTTGCAGTATCCTTCCCCTGCCACACCCACCAAGCCACGCCCACCAAGCCACACCACACCCACAGAACCGAGACTAAACAAAATTGAATTTCACCACTGATGAAGGGTCAAATGTATCATTAGTCTCGAGTTCCTTCATGCCCACAAGAAATCGAAGTCCAGTCTTCCTTGAATTCCATTGATTCTTATCTCCCGCTGATTTTCTTTGACCGTTAGTAGTTCAGATTCCTGTAGAGAGCTTTAGCGTACGATAAACCTATATATTCATTTAAACTACCTGGACTCCTGTTTTCCCCACACTTGATATGTATTCTCTGATTTTATTTATTTTTTTAATGCCAGAAAAGTTGCCGGAATAAATTCTGCCATGCCAGGGGTGACCGTGTCTTTTAGTCATAGAACATAAATTTGGAAAAGAGGCAAATTTCAAATTTTCTGACTCAGGACCCTTCTCAGAAGCATATATTTTGTACCCAACCAAATCCTTTCCCTCGGCTCAGTCAAGTAGCAAATTTAGAATATCTGCTTGTTTCTTGTAAAACCTTCGTAGTATTAAGCCGCATAACCCAGTGAAAATGTGTGTTTTTGCTGAGGGAACACACATTATGAACCTATTATCGCTCTTGTAAATACCGGTACTTGCAATTCTAGTTAAAAAAAAAAAAGCTTTTATTAACCCGATAGCGTGTCAGTGTTGTGGAAAATCAATTGTATCCCACGACAATGAAACAAGCAGATAAAAGCCTTAATGATCACAAAGCTTAGAATAACTTAAAATCCCAGCATGAAAATCTTGCTTTTGGTACTTTACTATATGAGATTTAGTTATCATTCTGAGTATATGCCTTCCAAATTCTAATAATATTAAGATGGAGCTGTTGTGGTCCGCCAGCGGCCTGCGGAGCTGGCAGCGGAGTTGGACAGTGAGGAGGCTGGGGAAGAACATGGGCCAGTCCTGGAGGCTGGGGAAGGCCAAGATGAGGGCTCTGTGTCGGAGGCAGAGATGGGGCCAGGGCCATCTGGAAGCGATGCACGGACTCCAGAGCCTTCAGAAGCAGATAGCAGAGAGGCAGAGGAACAGGAGGAGCCTGTTCCTAGTGCACGCATGCGAAGAGCTTCCAGAAGGCAAGAGCAGCTGAAGCAAAAAGGACAACTCAGCAGTAAGGCCAGAAGATGATTGGCCACTCCCATAAGGCTTAAAAGAGTAGCAACGAGCCGTTGGGTTCTTTGTAGAAAAGCAACGTTGATTTCAGTGTTTCTTGTCAGCGTCTCTTGAACTTTGTGGGGGTTTTGCCAAGAAAAGCCTCTGGCAGGTTGCCAAAGACATCAAAGTTTGGTGATAAGGCCGAAGAATTTGTTTTGGACTAAGGCTGAGAATGAATTCATTCTCAGCTGTTTTAATAAAATAGGTTTGTTCAGTGTTTGGTAATCGTCGAGTATTGAATGGCAGATTTGAACGGACCAATCAGGGACGTGAGCGGGAAATTCAGAGTAACGTCATTGGGTGAAGCCGCGGACAACTCCTAGCTATAAAAGGAGCTGCCGCGGCTAGGATTCTCCATTGCGGTTTACGGAGCTAATAAAAGTGTTAGATTCTACTGCGTGTCCTGTACTTCTTGCACCCACAACTTAACAGTAATCACTACTTGGGCCTCGGTCAAAACAGGAGCAACTTACTCATAAATTCATATTCGCCTAATATCTGAGATCACACAGTCAATAAGCCAGACCTGCCACCTGCAACTTGTCAGCTGCCACTTTATGTTTGCTTGTGCTGTGCCGCAATAACAGATTACCATGTACTGTGAGGAGGAGGAATGAAGGGGGAATGCTTGGGGAAATGAACGTAAATAGCTGTATCTCGTCGAGACACTACCTCAAGGTCACCCAGCTGGAAGGAGGATGACATGCCCCCATCGGTGCCTGAACTGGAGATGGCAGAGAATGGGGGGCGGCTTTGTTGGCTTCAGAGGAAAAGAGGGAACGGCAGAGCCAGTCAGGTCAAGGCTTTTCAGGATTAGAACGGCTTGTAGGCCGGGAGGAACAGGGGCAGGAGGATCAAGAGAGGCTAAGCAGTGAGCAGGAGAGACAGAGCTCAGGCGAGGAGCAAGGACCACTCCCTCCTGATCCTTGAGCAAGGAGAGAAGAGAGAAGGAGAGAACAGCGCAGCCTGAGCTGGCTACTCAGGAGGAGAGTGCCACACCCTTCTTCACAATGCACACCTGGGGACTGAGACTTAAGGTGACGCTGTGGGGAGGGGCATTTGTCAGGAACAAGTGTTGAATCTGTGCAGCCTCATGTGCTCTTGCTGACATCTGGAGAATACTGTGCTCTTTCTTGTGTGCCTTGCTCAGTTTACCTACCTCGCTGGACTGCTTTGTTAACCTTACTTACTGGACTTCTGGCCTTGGTTACTGCTTTGCTCACCTTGCTTGCTGGACTACATGCAGAGACTGTTGAAGGTGCATGTGAGAGCTTGGCTCCAGGACTTGTAGTTAATGTGGAGATGTTTGGGGGCAAAGTTGGAGCAATAAAGGGGAGTTAGACCTGTTCTGTAGCTGTGTTACTTCCGTGCCACACCCCGGGTCATCACAGAGGAGGGAGCCACATACCAAACTATGCTTGGACTGACAGTTATGAAAACATTTTGCCTGAACCTGATTGGTGAATACTGGGGTGGGCAATGAGAGACAGTTAAAGGAGGGGAAAGTAGCATTTAGGGATTTGGGCACGCGATTCTCAGTTCTGGCTTTGCACTCCTGCAACACACTTGATCTTTAGTAAACCATACCTTTCTCAAAAATGGATCCAATGATCGTTTCTATTTAGAGGTTTAAGTAATGGCAGGCAATCAACAACTTGATTGTATTGATCCACCCTTCAGAAATTTTTATTTACTTACCACTGGTAACGTGCATCTTAACACATGGGATTCCTTTGCCTCCTACCCCCCCTTTTTTTAGTTATGCAACAACTCAATAAATTAGATGAGATTGACATATAATCATCATATGAGTTTTAAAGAAAGAGATATATTGGTTAAATTACCGTATTTTTCAGAGTATAAGATGCACATTAGTTTTTGGGGAGGAAAACAAGAAAAAAAATTCTGCCTCTGTCTACCAGCATCCATCGGTATTCATCTGACTAGCGTCCTTGCAGCAAACAGCAAACAGCCTGGTCAGCTTCAGCAGGCAGTTGGATCGGCCTCCTGGAATACCACCAATCAGCTGATCCAGGCTGCGGGGATCACCACAGCCCATCGCCACCTCTGTGTGTCAAGTTTTTGGCTTCTGCGTGTCAAGTTTTTGGCCTTCGCACACTCCATTTTAAACCCATTCCAGGCTGTGGGGATCGCCACAGCATATCAGTGCAGATTGTAGATGATTCCGACAACAAGGAGGCTGGTGTGGTGCTGCGCCAGCAGCCTGTGCAGCTGGTGCTTGAGTCGGACAGTGAGAAGGCTGGAGAAGATGTGATGCCAGAGGCAGGGATTCAGCCAGAGCCTTCAGAACCTCCAGAAGTTCCTTTAAATGAAGAGGACGAAGAGGAGGAGCCTCTTCTCAATGCACGGGCACACAGAGCTGCCAAAAGGCAGGAGTGGCTCCTCAGGAGGAGGTCTCCTTGAGAGTAAGGCTTGGGGCTAATTGGCCACTCCCTTAGCCTATTTAAGGAGGAACGCCAATTGCAGCAAGCTGTGGGGAACAACTTTAGTTCTCCTTTGCGTCTGGATTCTCTGCAAAATTGCTTCTGGGCTTTCTGCCAATCCTAGTAAGACTGTGATTACCATATCTTAGAATGCTTGTAGGCTGTTAAGGAAGTTTATTAACAGACTTTAGTTGAAAAAGACTGAGTTATTTGAGTAAAATCAACTTTGTATAGATTTTGTGTGTGCTGCGTTCTTTGGGGTCCGTAGCTGGGGCAGAACAATGGGTTTAAAACAGGGTATGCGAAGGCTGAGAATCTGGCACGCAGAGGCAGAAAATGGCTGAATGGTGGGGGCCAGTGGGTAGTCAGGGCTTCAGCAACATTCAGTGTATAAGATGCACCACAATTTCCACCCACTTTTGGGTGGGTGGAAAATATGTCTTATACTCCGAAAAGTACAGTAGCTCAAATGTGCCAGGGATCAGAAGATATCGTAGATTCAATGAATCGTGAATTAGATACTTGGATACTACGGTAATCACAATGTTTGCTTGATCAAAGTCAGTCTGATCAATGTATTCCTCTATTAATTCAAAAACGCTTCATAATTCTGCCCCAGAGGAACTTCGCCTATGCTACACATTCCGCTGAAATTCAAAACGATGTCAGAAGTTAATAACTACAGGCTCCTCTTGATGGAGTATAATTCGTATAAATATTTTAGCCCAGCCTTCCTCTTCCATCAGTGTCTCAGCAGGCATGAATTAATTGCTGTTTCCTTGGCCTTTAACAATAGATGCAAACCTTATTTCAGCCTTTGGTTGATTGAAAAGTCAGGCACAAAAATATTTGCCGCTAATGATATTCACTTCCAGCACAATAAAAGTTGCAAATGAAGTCCTTTGTCAGGATTTCTCTGTGACAGATCATAGAGACATTAGGCAACCTCCTCATTTTGCAGTAATTTGTTGCAAATTCAGTTGGCTTTAGCCATAAGCCATTGCAGTTTTTAAAAAAAGGAGGGGTGGGAGAAAGTGAGGACAGAAAAGAAACAGAACATCTAAACTTTGCAGAAGTATACATTGATTGCAATGGCATTAATTAGCTAGATAGTTACTTATAAAAAATATGTGCCATCTGCCATTAGATTGTAGGTTGTTTAGAATGACAAAGGTGTTCAGAATAACAAAGCAATCAAAATGTAAAACCTGACATCAAAATAAAACACGACTTCTGCTATCCACTGTTCAAGAGCCTCCGTTGCGAACGCTGTGTGAAATATATATATA
>WNWU01000049.1:4707754-4728719 GCA_012654045.1 Ptyas mucosa
TAGAGTAGAGTAGAGTAGAGTAGAGTAGAGTAGAGTAGAGTAGAGTAATGGTTTGCAGGATCTGCAAACATTTCAGAAATATGTTGTGATGTACGTTTCTTGCCTATCCATCCAGTAAAACATTAAGTACTGTCGTGACTCATGATGTGGCCAGATATGTTCCTCTATTTGTTAACATTATGTGTGAATCACCTCTAATTATCTTCTTGGATAGAACACAGAGAAGCAACATTCTAACATCTAATATATCTTCCATAGGAGTCAAATTCCATTAACCTTCCCTTCTTAAGGTCAGTGTCTAGAATTTTTAACACAGAGCAAAGATATTTGCCTCAAATATGCCTCCAATGCAAGTTATTACTCCCTTGACTGTACATCATCTTCTTTTAACAACCCCATAATCCCTTGCAGGGTGGAGTTAATGGAGCTAGCAGAGTGTTTACTGGCTGGATGCCTTTCCTGTCACCAATGTGGAGTTTTGTTCAGCAGATATATTCTCATTGTGCCCAGAGATAAATATCAGCCTCAACCTAGGATCGAACTCGCAGCCTCCTGATTATGAGGCCAGAGCTCCACCTCTAGGCCACCGCACCACTCACCCTCTTGACTGTACAAATAGTATTTATTCTAACCTGAGCAGATCCAGATAATTTTATGGCGGCTGATCAGCATGCATACGAGACACACACAGGCACACAATTCTATTCTATATATATTTCCATTCTATTTTATGGCTGTAAAGGTTTCCTGAAATATCTTAGGTAACTTGCTGGACAAGTTCCCATCAGGAATGCTTGCTGACCTAGTTCTTGGAAAAAAAGAGAAGAAGTTTCTTGAGGAAGAAACTATGAAATTAGGCCTGACTAGATGGCTCAGTGGCTAAGACACTGAGCTTGTCAATCAGAAAGATCCGCAGTTCGGTGGTTTGAATCCCTAGTATAGGTCTCCTGCGTGAGCAGGGGGTTGGACTAGATGACCTCCAAGATCCCTTCCAACTCTGTTACTGTTAGATTCTGCCTAGAAAGAAGACAGGAACTGCCAAGCGGTAGAAATGAATTTAGGATAACACTTGAATTCCATCCTCAAACATTATGGTCCAGGTGCAGTAGAGAAGGCTCCCTATTTCTAGAACAGAATAACAGAGGTGGAAGGGACCTTGGAGGTCTTCTAGTCCAACCCTCTGCTTAGGCAGGAAACCCTACGTCATTTCAGATAAATGATTATCCAACCTCTTCTTAAAAACTTCCAGTGTTGGAGCATTCATAACATCTAGAGGCAAGTTGTTCCACTGATTAATTGTTCTGTCAGGAAATTTCTCCTTAGTTCTCGGTTGCTTCTCTCCTTGATGAGTTTCCACCCATTGCTTCTTGTCCTGCCTTCTGGTGCTTTGGAGAATAGCTTGACTCCCTCTTCTTTGGGGCATCCCCTGAGATATTGGAAGACTGCTATCATGTCTCCCCTAGTCCTTCTTTTCATTAAACTAGACATACCCACTTCCAGCAACCGTTCTTCATATGTTTTAGCCTCCAGTCCTCTACTTTCTACTCTTCTACTTTTTCTCCTTTTATACATGGAAAATAATATTTCTTGTTCATCTCAGACAACAACATTCAATGGACCAATCCCGTCTCTCATCAAATATTGGACTCCAGGACTTAATCTTTGATACATACATTTTTCAAGTCTTTAATATAATAGAGAACACATGGGCCCTTCTCTTTAAAACCCTCCCCAAATTTAAACAATTCACTCATTAAGAGTTCATGGCATCCTGGATATCAACTCTCCACTGAGGTATTAGGTGACTATGGCAGCCATAATCTGGGCCACATTTTCCATCCAAATCTTGGAATGTTTTCTGCGTCACTTGCAGCCGTGGCAAACTTGAATTTAGGTCCATAAAAGAGAGAACCTGGACTGGAAAAAGTAACCCTACTGTTTCCTCTGAAATTTTTCATGTTCCTGTCGGGATATCTTGAGACACATCCTTGTCAGTTTGAAATATGATTAAGGTGTGTTAGTTCTCTTCACAGTCGTACGGTTACAGATGTCTGAGTCTCTTCTGGTGCTACATTTACCTTATTAAGCTTATATCCAGAGTTGGGGCTTCAAAAAATTTAGCAAGGGGTTCTCTGCTTGGTTACTGGGTGGCATGGCCATAGCGTGGCCATGTCAGCCTCCTGCACCTCGGTGAGGGGGGGCTTTTTGCCCTCCCTGGACTCCGGAGGCTTTTCTTGAGCCTTTGGGAGGGCGAAAATGGCCTCCCCAGGCTCCGGAGGCCCTCTGGAGCTTCCGATAGGCCTATTTTTCGGTCTCCCCGAGCCTCAAGCATCCCAACGGTGCATTTTTCAAAAGGCAAGTGGACTTTCTTGGGGTCTGTTTGTTTGTTTGTTTGAAAATGTTTCAATTTTCATCCAAGAAACTTCTTCAGTTCTGAGTGAATGTTGGGGAATAGAAAGATGTATGTTTATCTAGAGATTGAGTTTGTCTAGAGATGTAGTACTATTCAGGTGATCCTAACGATACAGATAATCCTCCAGGTGGCCTCAATGACTCTCTAAAAGAATGCAAATGGCCAGCGGTCCACAAGGAATATAAACCTTTCCCTCCTCCACCTTCCAGTCAGAGCTGAGGAAGCTTCTTGGATGAGAAGTGAGATGTCCTCAAGGAAAAACAAAGGAAGTCCATCTGCCACTTGAAAAAAGCACCTTCGGGACAACCCAGTGCTGGGTTCCTCCCGGTTCCTCCCGGTTCCACCGAGCCGGTAGCGGTGACGATATGATGTCACCGAACTGGTTCTAACCCCCCCTCGCCCCTCACCCCCACCCCCCCTCCCCACCCCCGCATTATTCTTACCTGGTGGTGCAGCAGACTAAAGCAGTTATTAACATTGATTAACATCCAGCTGCCTGCAATTACTGCAAGTTCAATTCTCACCAGGCTCGAGGTTGACTCAGCCTTCCATCCTTTCTAAGGTAGGTAAAATGAGGACCCGGATTGTGGGGGCAATAAGCTGACTTTGTATAAATATACAAAAGTATGAAGGCTATTGCTTAAGGCATTGTAAGCCGCCCTGAGTCTCCGGAGAAGGACGGCATATAAATCAAATTAAAAAAAAAAATTTAAAACCCACCCCTGGGACAACCATGATCTGGGTGACTGACAATCTCCATAGACGTGGTGAAGATAAATTTAAAAACCCCACATCGCATGAAGAAAAGTCAGCCAAGACAAAAAAAAATCCAGTAATGTTCCGAAGAGTTTGAACATAACCACACCATCATAGCTTCCATGCTAAGATAGTCCATCACAAGCCACTTTCTTATTTTGATGCTTTTCAATTGCAATAATCAATTCACATTATTGATAACTCGGGGATGCTTTGATTGAAGGCTTTGAGAGAAATTGGGGAAGGGGAGTAAATTCACACAGCGGGCTGCAATATTGACTATTTTCTCCAAGACATATAAAATGGTACAACGCCAGAACTTAATGAATTTGCTCTTAGCTATCCACAAAACAATTGAACAATTCCCACTGCTTTTTTGCCCTGGATTATTCTGTTTCTCCATTTAAGTAAGGACATATCTTACTTAAGATAACACAACACAATGTTACACAACACAATGACTCAATAGGGCATAGATCATCCAGGGAATGTCTGAAAGTTACAATGAGTTTTAGCTAGCATTTGAAGAACATCCATTCAAATAAACACGACGGACGATCATTTTCTTTTAATGACCCCATAACCCCGTGCGGGGTGGAGTCTGGACAACTGAATGGAGCTAGCTGAGTGTTTACTGGCCGGATGCCCTTCCTGTCGCCAATGCGGAGTTTTGTTCAGCAGATATATTCTCATTGTGCCCCGAGAGAGAAATATCTGCCTCTACCAAGGATCGAACTCACAGCCTCCTGATTGTAAGGCGAAAGCTCCACCTCTAGGCCACCATATCACTAAATAAACACTATGGTAGATGCAGTCCGCTTTCTATCAAGCTGCCCAAAAGAGAGATGCAGATGTTATCTTATGTACAGGGGACATGGCAAACCACCTAGGAAAAAATAGCTTAAAAACAGGGGTGAAATGCTCCCGGTTCGGACCGGATCGCCCGATCCGGTAGCGATGGCGGCGGGTGGTTCGGAGAATCGGTAGCAAAAATCCCTGCGCCCCCCCCCCCCCCCCATGCCCAGCTGAGCTGTGCAATCATCAGAGGCTGGGGTTTTTTTTACTTTTAAAAGCATTTTTTCTACAACCTCTTCGACCTCTTCGGGGAAAAAAATGCCTTTAAAAGCCTCCGACGATCCCAGCTGAGTTGCCTAATCGTCAGAGGCTTCTAAAAGCATTTTTTCTGCAACCTCTTAAGGTTGTAGAAAAAATGCTTTTAAAAGTAAAAAAAAAAAAAAGTTGGCCACGCCCATCCAGTCACATTACACCCCCCCCCCAACCAAGCCACACCCACAGAACAAATTTTAGATTTCACCCTTGCTTAAAATCCTAATTTGGAGAGTCACCAGGAATCTGATTTTGACTTGGAGGCCAAAACTAAAAACGAACAATGTTAGAATGCTATTAAGTGTTTAGGCAGGAACCTAAATATTATAAATTTGACCAGGGTAGAATTTCTTTCCAGGAATATATGTTCTAATTATTAATGTTTGAACTTTTGACGGGAGACGGAAGGAAATAGTTTTAGTTTGCTTTGGTTTATTTTTTGCTAAGTGGATGTTTCATTGTCTGCGGGATTCTTTCCCTGTTGTTTGACACAGTGAAGGCCAGCTCCTGCCTGCATCCTGTTTAGCAAAATGCGAAACTAGTCAAACCTTCTGATTTATGAACCTAAGAATTGAGGGCGCAAGCTGCCACGGTGTTTATCCATGCAAGAGCACTCCATGAAAACAAAACATCATGGAACTCTCCGAGAAGAACCAAACAAGGCCCTCGTAAATTAAGGGAGCTCTGTTTGCATGATAATTGTGTTAGCAGCAGAATTCCTTAAAGTTGGAATTGGCCGCAATGCCAATGCAATGACCATTGCAAACCGGTAGTAAAGGAAAGTAGAACCCACCCCTAGTTAGAGTGCAGTATTGCTGGCTGACTCTGCCCACAGTCAGGAGTTCGAACCTGACCGGCTCAAGGTTGACTCAGCCTTCCACCCTTCCGAGGTTGGTAAATCAAGGACCCAGATTGTTGAGGTCAACAGGCTGACTTTATAATCTGCTTAGAGAGGGCTGTAAAGCACTGTGAAGCAGTATATAATTTTAAGTGCTGTTGTATTCCTCCATTCCTCCCTCCCTTCCTTCTTTCCTCTCTTATTCCCTTTCTCATTCTCCTTCCTGGTGGCGCAGTGGTTAGAATGCAATATGGCAGGCTGACTCTGCCCACAGTCAGGGTTGATTCAGCTTTCCATCCTTCCAAGGTCAATAAAGTTAGAACCCAGATTGTTGGGGCCAACATGCTGACTCTGTAAACTGCCTAGAGAGGGCTGTAAAACACTGTGAAGCGGTATATAATTTTAAGTGCTATTGCTACTCCTTCCTTCCTTCCTTCCTTCCTTCCTTCCTTCCTTCCTTCCTTCCTTCCTTCCTTCCTTCCTTCCACCCTTCTTCCCTTTCTAATTCTCCTTCCCGGTGGCACACTGGTTAGAATTCAGTATTGCAGGCTGACTCTGTCCACTGCCAGCAGTTCGATCCTCACCGGCTCAAGGTTGACTCAGCCTTCTGTCCTTCCGAGGTCGGTAAAATGAGGACCCAGATTGTCCGGGGGCAAGAGCTCTGTAAACCACTTAGAGAGAGCTGTAAAGCGGTATATAAGTCTAAGTGCTATTGCTATTGCTAAAACGAAGCCGTCTCATACCTTTTCTGCAGGGTATGGTTAAAAATAAATAAATCAAGGCAGTCATTATGACTCTGTGATTGAATTCTGCTTGGTTTTTATGTATACTCCATATAAAAGACAGACAGAGCTTTGATGCCACTATCTGATTGTTGTGACCGCAGTCTCCAAACTGCCCTCTGATGATTTCCACACCCCTCAATTTGCACGTAGACAATCTAAAGAAATTGCATGCAATTGTATTCTGTACCTCTTATTCCAGACAAGTGGATATGAAACATCTCCCAGTACAAACCCCACCATCTCTGCTTTATTCAAGTCATTTGCTTAAGCAATACATCTGTAATAAGGGTGCTTGACGTCTGCTCAAAACTTTCCCAGAGACTGATGTCTCGTGGATCTCTAAATCATGAATGGAGATTTAAAAAAAAAAAAATGTTTTCGACTGAAGAGGTTGCAGAAAAAAATGCTTTGAAAAGCCTCTGAGGATCCCAGCTGAGCCGCGCGATCATCAGAGGCTTTTTTTTTAACTTTTAAAAGCATTTTTTCATCAGAAGAGGTTGTAGAAAAAATGCCTTTAAAAGTTAAAAAAAAAAGCCTCGGATGATCGTGTGACTCAGCTGGGCATGGTGGTGGGGGTGCAGGGATATTTGCTACTGGTTCTCCGAACCACCCGCCGCCATCGCTACCGGATTGGGCGATCCGGTCTGAACCTGGAGCATTTCACCCCTGAATAAGATGCTTTTTGGCTTTAAATTTCATAGATAAGTTAGAATTAGTTAGGTCCATTGTTCTCTGTTATCATCTTCTTCTCAGAATCGTAACAGAAGAACAGAGTTGGAGGGGACCGTGGAGGTCTTCTAGTCAAACCCGCTGCTCAAGTAAGAAACCCTATACAATTTCAGACAAATTTGATCAATCTCTTCTTAAAAGCTTCCAATGCTGGAGCATTCACAACTTCTGGAGGCAAGTTGTTCCACCGATTAATTGTTCTCACTGTCAGGAAATTCCTCCTTAGTTCTACGTTGCTTCTCTCCTTGATCAGTTTCCACCCATTGCTTCTTGTCCTGCCCTCAGGTGCTTCAGAGAACAGCTTGACTCGAAGTAACGGTAACAGAGTTGGAAGGGATCTTGGAGGTCATCTACTCCAACCCGCCTGCTCACGTAAGGAGACCTATACGAGGGATTCGAACCGCCAATCTTTCTGATCGACAAGTTCAGCGTCTGAGCCACTGAGCTAACCCCTCTTCTTTGTGGCGGCCCCTTAGATATTGGAACGCTTTTTAATTTTATTTTATTGGTGTGTGATCAGAACTGGGTTTTTTGTTTTTTTTCTATGCTGTATTTTGATTCACCGATATTCTCATCTAACTTAAATTGTGTAGGTAGTGCTTCATCTGTCACAGCAATTTCTATAGATGAAAGGAATAGATTAGGGAAGGTTTGGTGCATTTGAAGTGGAGTAAATGTCTAAAATCCTTAATTATAGGATCCTTTAATGCTCCGGTTGTTAGATTAATTTTCCTGCCAATGCCGTTTCCCACACACGATCACTAAGCCAGAAAGCTACTAGTTTTTCAGTCCTTGTGATGGAAAATCTGGCAATGTAGCGAGGTGGGGTGAATTAATTGAATGTATTATACCTGTCTATAAATCTGTTGAGATGTGAACAGTAAACCAATAATGCAATTAACCACCAAACATCGTTGAGTGATTTTTTCTCGGTTCCTTTAGAAACATGCAAGCGAAACAAGTCACTCTGATAGTGACCTGCTATGAGGGATGATAATTGATATTAACTTGACGATATTCCAAACAGTCTAGAAAAATGCGATTAAATATGCCATTTTTGAGAGGTGTAGCATAGGGTAAAACTCTTTAGGATCCGTTCTTGATGATTTATTGAAAGACACTTCCAAGGAATTTTGCTACTTTTAAAAGTTCCAAGTGTGTTCATTAAGACCCTGTTGCAAGGGTGAAATGCTCCCGGTTTGGACTGGATCGCCTGATCCGGTAACGATGGAGGCGGGTGGTTCGGAGAACCGGTAGCAAAAATCCCTGCCCACCCCCCCATGCCCAGCTGAGCCGCGCGATCATCAGAGGCTTTTTTTACTTTTAAATGCCTCTGTCGATCCAAGTTGAGTTGCCTGATTGGCAGAGGCTTTTTTAAAAAGCTGAGTTGCCTGATCGTCAAGCTGAGTTTGATGATCCAAGCTGACAATCCAAGACGATGCCTGATGATCCAAGCTGAGTTGCCTGATCGTCAGAGGCATTTAAAAGAAAAAAAGTCGCTGACGATCAGGTAACTCAGCTGGGATCATCAGAGCTTTTTGAAAGCATTTTTTTTACAACCTCTTCGCCGAACAGGTTGTAGAAAAAATGGTTTTAAAAGTTTTTTTAAAAAATGGCCACGCCCACCCAGTCACATTACCCTACCACCAAGCCACACTCACAGAACTGGTAGTAACAAATTGTAGATTTCACCACTGCCCTGTTGTTAAAAACAAATACAAGAAGGAAGAGGAGGAAGTGTTAGCATGTTTCCCCGAAAAGACGACCTACTCAGAAAGTAAGCCCTAGCTTGATTTTTACACATTAGCCCAATATAAACATGGCACATGCCAGACATTTGAGGACAGCGGAACAACCACAGGACAAGAGAAGCGAGCGCTCCGCAAAGCCAGAACTGGAAATGCTGCAACAATGGTGCCCACACATGTCTGCCCGACAGATGGCAGAACATTCTGTGCCCGTACAGACCTTACCAGCCACCTGCGGATACACCATGGACAACCTACAGCCTGTTAGATGTCAAGGTCCTCGATGGACGAACATCAAAATATAAGCCCTACCCACCAAACTAAGCCCTAATTAAGACACACACCCCACTCCAGTGTGCATGGGTAAAAATTAAGCTAGAGTGGGGATGGGGGGGTGGAGCTGCCCTACTACTTACCTTTGGATAGTTGCAGCCAGGCCTTGCACACCTCGGCAAATTTCTTCTGCAGCCAGCAAGTCTTTCCGGATCAATCCGGAGCTCTGTTATCAGCTATAGAGCCTTTCAGGAAAGCCCTGGTGCACCCTGGAAAGAGCAGGTGACACTTAACATCATTTTATCACCTGGTCTGTCCACGAAACACTAGAACCATGTCTCTCTTTTAAGAGAGTTGCAGAAATTCATAAGAGTTTAAGCAAAGCTAGTGTCAACTCGCAAAGCATCCCTGGCCTGCTCTCGACTTGCCGTAGGCAAGGGGGATGGGAAACCGACGAAGCAGCATGGCAGCCAAAGACAGGAGCACTTTCCAGACATATCTTTCTCAAGGCTGTCTCCTAGGATTACCCACAGTGGCTGGAGAGGAGCGATCTCTACAACCCGCAAAATTGCTCCGTTGGCAAATGTGATTGATGACACACCCTGGGGAGTGGGGGGGTGGGGGGGTGGGGGGGAGGAAACAGGGTCATGATTGGAGAAGGCTTTCCGGATCAATCCACAGCTCTGTTATCAGCTATAGAGCCTTTCATGAAAGCCTTGCTGGCTGTAGAAGAAATGAGCTGAGGTGTGTGCGAGGCCTGGCTGCAACTATTCAAAGCCAAAGAAGTTCCTGAAGGTCTCTGACAGTGAAAAGGAGGCTGGGGCAACATGTGCAAGTGAGGTGAGTCACTGGATGATATCGCCCCTCCCCCGAAAATAAGACCTGGTGCCTTTTTTGGTGGCAAAAAATATATAAGACAGGGTCTTATTTTCAGGAAATCATGGTACTATTTTGAGCCGTATGGATTTAATTCATTCACGGGTAACATATTAAACATAATTGGAACAACTAAAAACTTAAGAATAGGTCTACATTTGTTACTGTTGTGGTCCGCCAGCAGCCTGCGGAGCTGGCAGCGGAGTCAGACAGTGAGGAGGCTGAGGAAGAACATGGGCCAGTCCTGGAGGCTGGGGAAGGCCTGGATGAGGACTCTGCCAGGGCCATCAGGGAGTGATGTGCAGACTCTGGAGCTTCCAGAGGCTGACAGCAGAGAGGTAGAGGAACAGGAGGAGCAAGAGCAGCTAAAGCAAAAAGGATGACTCGGGAGTAGGGTCAAGAGATGATTTCCAGCTCCCTTCTGTGCAGGGCAAGAAAAGAAGACCAATCAGCTGGGACTCGATCAGCTGGGATTCAGAAGGCAGGCATTAGATGGAGGTGGGGCCAGCCAGAGGTGGTATTTGCCGGTTCTCTGGACTACTCAAAATTTCCGCTACCGGTTCACTAGAACCGGTCAGAACCGGCTGAATATCACTTCTGTAATAGCAGCAATTGGTTAATATCAGAAGACTTGAAGGATCATGTTGGAGATAGATCATCCCGAAGAAGATTTATCTGTTGGGTTGCCAAAAATCAACACCAGCGCTTCAAGGGAAATAACCAAGTGTGAAAATGTTATTTGTACACGTAGATAAATGGATGGATGCAATGGGATGAAATAGACTTGTTACAAAAAAAAAAAAAAAAAAAAGCACCGAAGAATGGATTTTTGTTCAAGGTCTTTTCTCTGAGTAGATACACCCAGTGGGAATTCCTAGAGGATTTTCAATTCAGACTGCTTCTGTTTTCTTTAGAGATAATGTTGCATTCAAGAGCGCGCAGAGTAGGATTCTCTCGGCAAACGTTCAAATGATGTTGTGCTATTCTCTACCCAGAGGACAGATACTGAAATAAAAAAAATATTGATCAGCAGAAGCGCAAAATGATTCCTTCCCCCAAAGATGGATGAAATAGAGAGCCAACTAGATTTTATGATTTGGGCGGGAGGAAAGGTGAAGAAATGAAGAATGGGGGAAAAAATAAAGAAACTCCAACTTGATCAGTACGATTATTTAACATTAAAATGTTTCTCCTGGAAAAACCAGAATTGAAATAAGACAGACCGATGGTTGAGGTATTCAAAGAACTCTATTGTTTCCTAGTCAGAAGCCAATGGCTTCACAATTATTATTTTTTTCAGATTTAGAATAGATCGAATAGAATAGAATTTTTTTATTGGCCAAGTGTGATTGGACACACAAGGAATTTGTCTTTGGTGCATACGCTCTCAGTGTGCATAAAAGAAAAGATACGTTCATCAAGAATCATAAGGTACAACACTTAATGATAGTCATAGGGTACAAATAAGTAATCAGGAAACAATATCGATATAAATCGTAAGGATACAAGCAACAAAATTACAGTCAGACAGTCATAAGTGGGAGGAGATGGGTGGTGGGAACGATGAGAAGATTAGTAGTGCAGACTTGGTAACTAGTTTGACAGTGTTGAGGGAATTATTTGTTTAGCAGAGTGATGGCGTTCGGGAAAAAACTATTCTTGTGTCTAGTTGTTCAGGTGTGCAGTGCTCTATAGCATCGTTTTAGGGTAGTAGTTGAAACAGTTTATGTCCAGGATGCGAGGGGTTTGTAAATATTTTTACAGCCCCCTTTTTGACTCGTGCAGTATACAGGTCCTCAATGGAAGGCAGGTTGGTAGCCATTGTTTTTTCTGCAGTTCTAATTATCCGTTGAATTCTATGTCTGTCTTGTTGGGATGCAGAACCAAACCAGACAGTTATAGAGGTTCAGATGATAGACTCAATAATTCATCTGTAAAACTGGATCAGCAGCTCCTTGGGCAGTTTGAGCTTTCTGAGTTGTTTGTCTTCGTTGTGCTTTTTTGATGACGTTTTTGACGTTAGCTGTCCATCTTAGATCTTGCGATATGGTAGAACCTAGAAATTTGAAGGTCTCTACTGTTGATACTGTTGGTTTAGAATCAGGAGACAAAGTGAATAATAACAGAAAGAACTGTTGTTACCTCTCTCTTTTTAAAAAAAAAAAATTCCGCCATTCAATTTAAAACTGATCAGGTGAACACATGGCTGAATTATTTATTTATTTATTTATTCAATTTATATGCCGCCTTTCTCCGGAGACTCAGGGCAGCTTACAATGCATTATGTCTGGTTTTCTGACCTGGAAACCACTTTTTATATTGGGGCCTTCAGGCCTCCCACATTTTCTACTGTGGGAAAATGGGAGGAGGGATTGCATAGAGTATGGGTGATATGTAGTCAAAATAACATTCTTTTCTCAGATAGTCAAGGCCACCTTGCTCTGCAGCTCTGCAATAAGGTGATTGGGAGGCATTTCCAATTTTGGATGGTGGATGATTGGACCATGTGATGGACTTGTGGGTGCTGGGCAGGGACTTGGACTTTCCTTTGGGTGGGGAAAACCTAGAAGCTTTCAGATTCGTGTTTTCTCAGATGTGCCAATATGACATCTCTAATAAAATGGAACTTGGAGGAACTTCAAGCCTCAGAGTCTTCTTTTGTTGGGGGTGTTACTTGGAACCCTGACATCCATACTGCAAAATTATTTCCATGCCATTTGAAAGTGCACATTCTGAAATCAAATCAAACTAACAGGCTAAGAGAGTAACTCCTGAAGTTGTTCGGGGCTTGGATTTCTACTGAAGACATCCTATTCTTTTTTTTTATGAAATTGTATATCAAAGACACCAAGGATTCACCAGCAAAATAAGAGAGCTAGGAAAAACACAGAGAACCATCCTGATTCATTCCCTCCTCTGCCCCCCCCCCCTCAGGAAAAGAAAGTCCCTCAGCAAAGAAGGAGCTCTGGTGGCTCAGCAGACTAAAGCAGTGTCATTAACCGTTATTAAGATCAGCTGCCTGCAATTACTGCAAGTTCAAATCCCACCAGGCTCAAGGTTGATTCAGCCTTCCATCCTTTCTAAGGTAGGTAAAATGAGGACCCAGATTGTGGGGGCAATAAGCTGACTTTGTATAAAATATACGAAAGTATGAAGGCTATTGCTTAACGCATTGTAAGCCGCCCTGAGTCTCCAGAGAAGGGCGGCATATAAATCAATTTAAAAGAAAAAAAAAAGAAATGTTTTCAGAGACAGCCAGGAAAAATTTATGAAGCAGCTTGAGAAAAGAAAAAAATTAGCTGCCTTATCAATTCAAAATGATTTTTTTTTTCATCTATAGGGCATTGTGAAGTATCTTTTTTAGAGAATTGGCACGGTCGTAATCTACAGTACCCAAGGGAGCTATCCAAATAGAAATGAAGGTGTGGGACTCAGAGCAATAGGTTTAGACATAGATTTATTTTTACATGATTTATGGAAAGTGGTGTTAGAAAATAATTTTCTTTTTCAATTCAGTGGTCCTTTCCATTCTTACAAAGGTATTCCTGTGGACCTAAAAGTTATCTTTTTGTTTGTGAACCTGTATAAGGATGATTTCAAAAAGAGGTACATTTTGGGGCTATATCTATACAACTTTTGTGAATTATTATGAATATACATGCCTGTATGGAGTCGTAGTTGTAGTGAAGGCATTTGATTAGAAACAGAAAAAACCCAGTGTCAACTCACAAAGCATCCCTGGCCTGCTCTCGAATTGCCATAGGCAAGGGGGGATGGGAAACCGATGAAGCAACATGGCAGCCACAGGCAGGAGTACATTCCAGACATATCTTTCTAAAGGCTGTCTCCCAGGGTTACCCACAGTGGCTGGAGGGGAGTGATCTCTACAACCCGCAAAATTGCTCCGTTGGCAAATGTGATTGATGACACACCTGGGGGGGGGGTGGAGGGGGGGGGAGGGTGGAAACAGGTTCATGAATAGGGCCGTAAATTACGTGGGGTCAGAGTTGGCTTCATTTAGGTACGTGCCGACATAGAGCTCCTAATAAATAACTGGATATCTTTTGAAGTTTGGCTCAAGGCTCATGATTGAATTAGGGCATCTGTCAGAACCCTGACACCCAGATTCTGGTCTTCTCTTAGGCACAGAAAATGACTGGGAAACAGGTGACTTTGGATCATTCATTCTTTCTCAGCTTAGACAGGTTGCATGGATGGTACCATGCAGTGGTGGGTTTCAAAAAATTTTACTACCGGTTCTGTGGGCGTGGCATGGCTTGGTGGGCGTGACTTGGTGGGTGTGGCAGAGGAAGGATACTGTAAAATCTCCATTCCCACACCATTCCAGGGGAAGGTTACTGCAAAATCCCCATTTCCTCCCAATCAACTGGGACTTGAGAGGCAGAGAATAGATGGGGGCGGAGCCAGTCAGATTTTTTACTACCGGTTCTCCGAACTACTCAAAATTTCCGCTACCGGTTCTCCAGAACTGGTCAGAACTGGCTGAAACCCACCTCTGGTACCATGGGATGCTTTTGATCTGGATGAGTTCATCGTTGCTAATTCAGACTTCAGTGAAAATTATGGGCAGGAACAAGCTGCATTCTTGGAAGATTTGATCGTGAATTATGAGAACAAAGTTTCTTTTAACAACTATTGAAAGAAGTAGAATCCCATTTTTTGGGGGGGGGAGGTTTGCTTTCCAAGACTGGACATTTGAATAATAATTAGCTATATGGGCAATTTCATATCGACATGAAGGAATTCATTGTGTGATGAGGATTTTATGCATCAGTTAGCTTTACAGATTAATCTGTTTAGGAATGATGGATATTTTAACAAATGCTGGAAAGGGATGCAACATGTCCTGAAGTCTGGTTTAAATAAAAAAAATGTGAAAAGGAGAGGTTTATATATACTTTTTAGAATTTATTTAATTTAATTTAACATACTCCATTAAAGGGTTCACATTACATTACAGTCATACAGTCTCATAGGTGCTCAGGTGTACAACTCTGAACCCAGTTATACCAAGACATTAATGCAGAGGTGTTGCACTCGATTTCATTGAGGGCCACATCAAGGTTGTGTTTGACCTCGGGGGGCTGGGGTGTGTGGGCGTGGCTGGGGAGGGCGTGGCCAGTTCGACATCACTCGTGTCGGGGGTGCCTGAGTTGTTTGCCAGTGAAAACGGGCTCCTGAAGTCTGACTGTCTCCGTGGTCATGTGGCCGGCATGACTCAACGCCAAAGGCGCACGGAACGCTGTTCCCTTCCCATCAAAGGTGGTCCCTATTTTTTCTACTTGCATTTTTTACCTGCTTTCGAACTGCTAGGTTGGCAGAAGCTGGGACAAGTCACGGGAGCTCACCCCGTTACGCGGCACTCGGGATTCGAACCGCTGAACTCTGCACAACTTTCGATCGACAAGCTCAGCATCTTAGCCACTGAGCCCTGCATCCCTAGTATATACTAGTATATAACAGTAAAAACTTGAAGTTTGATGTTATTGCTTTATTCTACTACACCAAAGGGAGTCAGAAGTCAATTCCTTTTCTTTCTTTCCCCCCCTATACTTTTCTGTCCTCTTCTCCTTTCCCTATTTTTCCTACTATTTTCTTTTGTATCTTTGTATTTTATATTATAAACTAATTTAAAAAAAGGAAAGGAAAGGAAAGAAAAAAAAAGGAAGAAACTCTGGGGACCTTTGACCTACAAACAGTTCATCCCAAAGTTCTAGATGGAAAACGCTTCCTTAATTATTTCGTTTAAAATGTATGAACACGTTGCACTGAAAGATGAGATTAAAAGGTCCCATTAAACCTTGTAAACCATCTGTACTAATCAAATGATTATAGTATATACTAGGGATATTACGAAAGGGTCCACTCTACATTTAGCTTGGAGGCTCGGAGAGAGAAATTACGAATATTCATATCCGATAAAGCTGGTTATCTAACAATGAGTAAGATTTGCAAAGGGTTTAACTTTACATTCCCAATCCAGAGAATTTACATGGCCTGCCTTGTTCTGTCTGGTTTGGTAAACCAGCAAAACGTTTGTGGGTTTGAGCAAGCAGGGATAAGAAGTATAATACTCTACAAGGGGGAAAAAAACAAAAAACAAATGGTAATTACAAGTTTTGAAGTATCTACTGTGGGAAACCACCCCTCTCCCAGAGAACAAAATATTTGGGGGAATATTAAAAGAGACAGAATATTGTATTTTCCCAAAGGCAGAAATGGAGAAAAATCTTAACAAAGGCAGAAAGCAATCCCAAAGGTGTACAAAGGTGTTTGATGGGGGAGACCACAACAGATTGTGAACTGTCCTTAAAACAGAAGAGAAATTGGCACTTTGTTAGACAATTTGAAGGATGACTAGAAGGAATGCTTGGAATCAAATAAGGAGCAAATAACTGGTTCAAATCTGAGAAAGGAGTGTGCACATTCTCTCTCTCTCTCTCTTTCTCTCTCTCTCTTTCTCTTTCTCTCTCTTTCTCTTTCTCTCTTTCTCTTTCTCTCTTTCTCTCTCTTTCTCTCTCTCTTTCTCTCTCTCTTTTTCTCTCTCTCTCTTTCTCTCTCTCTCTTTCTCTCTCTCTCTCTCTCTCTTTCTCTCTCTCTTTCCCTCTCTCTCTCTCTTTCTCTCTCTTTCTCTTTCTCTCTTTCTCTCTCTCTCTTTCTCTCTCATTCTCTCTTTTTTCTCTCTCTCTTTCTCTCTCTCTCTCTTTCTCTTTCTCTCCCTCTTTCTCTCTTTCTCTCTTTCTTTCTCTCTCTCTCTCTCTTTCTCTTTCTCTCTTTTTCTTTCTCTCTTTCTCTCCCTCTCTTTCTCTCTCTCTCTCTCTCCCCATCCATCCATCCATCCATCCATCCATCTTAATCTTATATAGAGGCTACTGAATGAGAAATACTAGACTAAAAGAAACTGAAGTTAAAAGTGTTGGGAGCAACATCAAACACTCAGATATGTTGCTGTTGCTACTTTGACGATGAGAAGTGAAGAGTTAAGGATCTCTTGCTGAATTTGAAAAGGAGAATAAAACAGTTGGTTGGTTTTCTTCTGCTTTTGTAACTAAGATTATGTCAACAGGCAATGTCGATCCAGTGCAAACAGGCAGATAAGAAGGTGAAATAGTAAAGAGATGTTTATTTTTTTTTTCTTGGCTCAAAAATTCACAGCCGTGAAATGAAGAGATTTATTTTCGCCACAAGTTGCAACTCCAGACAAAATATTAAAAGGTAGAGCCCTTACATCGGCAACAAAGACATATTGAAAAAAGAAAAAACATCAACAAAAAAACCCTGATGCCTTTACATTATAGTATTGGGGGGGAGGGGGAACGTTGGGAATACCTTGGCTTGCAAGAAAAATAAAGTGAAACCAGATTGCTCACTGGAAACTAAAATAAGGAAGATAAAGCTTAGACATGAAGGCTAGAGTCATTGGAGAAGATTCTGGTGCCCGTAGATGCAATTGAAAAAGAGCCTTACAGAAGGCCAGATGATGAGATACTATCGCTTGTAAACGAGCGATTCTAAGTAAAGCTTACGAGAACTCAAAAACAGCTATCGACACTCTTGTTAATCCTGTAGAAAAAGATTTCTATCAAATAACAAGAGAGGGGAGTGATTGAAAGGCGGACAAACAACAGAACTGTTTGTCGTTTTTTGCTACCTATAATATCCATCAGAGGTCACTGCAAGAGGTCCTTGGGCATCTTGTTGTGGCCCGCCAGCTGCCAGAGGAGCTGGTGGCAGACTCGGACAGTGAGGAGGTTGGGGAGGAACTTGGGCCAGTCCTGGAGTCTGGGGAAGGCTCTGATGGAGGTTCTGCGTCGGATGCAGAGACAGAGCCAGGGCCGTCCAATATTTCTCAGCTGCCTTAGGAGTCAGAGATCAGTGGGGAAGAAGAACAGCTGGGGCCTGTTCCTGATGTGCGAATGCGCAGAGCTGTCAGGAGAGGAGAACAACTGAGGACAAGGAGCTGATTCGGGAAGAAAGGCACATGTGGACGCTGAATGGCCCCTCTCTGGCTGGGGAATAAATAGAAGCAAAAGAGGAATGCGGGTTGTAAGAGACAACCGTTCGTATTTCTTTCGGAAGATTTGCTTACCGTGGTTCGTGTCTCAGAGTCTTCTTGCCAGGAATTAATTTACAGCTTTGCGACTAGAAGCTCTCGGCCTGGCAAGTATCCAAGGCGGTGGTGGGTTCCTCCCGGTTCCGCCTGGTTCCGCCGAGCTGGTAGCGGTGACGATATGATGTCAGCAAACCAGTTCTGCCTCAAAGGGCCGCCCTACAGCCGATCTGTGTTAAAAGGTAGACCGGTGCCTCCAAAAACAAATGAGTAGATCGGTACAGCTCTGCAAGCAGTTAAAAACCTGGTAGACCAGTACCTCTGCTAAATCCTAAAGAATTGTCACATGACCATCAAGCCACGCCCACAAAATAAGCCACGCCCACAGAACCCACCCCTGATCCAAGGAACTGATAAGGTCTGTTACTGCAATTAACCCTTGGAAGGATTTTTGCCTGGACTTTTCTTTGTGTGAATGCCATGAATTCACAGTAGCTAAATAAAGACGTGGGTTTCGGGACAAGGAGTCTGCTAAGGTTGGGTCAGAAAAGCATCCATATGGCAGGAGACAAGTGATTTAAGTGTGCACTGCATTGTCACCATGTGAATTCAAACCCGTACGTATTTTGCAACACGACTGTGAAAGGACAGAGCTTGTCTTGACTTCAAGATATACATTTCATCGATATCATATCCTCAATGATCCCCAAAGACAACTGCGGGCACACGGCTTTAAAAGCCATCAAAACTGTAGGTTAAATCTGAGAGGTTTAATTGTTTTACGCTTTGTAAACTGAACTTCTACTGATTTTTTTTTTCCATCAGTAGAATTCTAACCTCTTTGAGTTTTTAACCTCTGGCCAGAACAACAAAAGAAAAAGAATAAGAACTGCTAACTTTATAATGCCTTGGTAAGACCGCACTTGGAATACTGCATCCAGTAAATAATTGGTGGCAACACAAGAAAAGGCCACAATTGGCATGCTAGCCACATTTCCTGCTTGATCTTGGGATAGGGAGTATGTTGTACAGGGTAGTTTTGCTAGAAATTCTAGAGAATATTCATAGCTCCGGTTGTAGGTTTAGGTAGAGGTTTGTCATCCAAGCTTGATGCTTGGCTCCTAGATGTTTCGTTACCAAACAAGGTAACATCTTCAGCAGAGGTTTTTTGAGTGAAGTGTCCTGTTCATTTATATAGGTCCTTTCATGTTGGAGCCTGAATCTGCAGAAGAACATGAGCCAGAGCTGGGGCTAATGGAGATCGAGGGAGCAGCTTAATTGGCTTCGGAGGAATGTGTGGAGGAGCAGGCCGAGTCATCCCAGGGCCTGTCAGGATTGGGGTGGCTTGTTAGCAGGGAGGGATGGGGGCAGGATGACCAAGAGAGGGCAAGTAGTGAACATGTCGAGTGACAGAGCTCAGGCGATGAGCAAGGACCTCCGCCTCCTGATCCCCGAGCACGGAGAGTGGAGAGAAGGCAGGAACAGCACAGGCCAACTCGATGACTTGGGAGGAGAGCGCCGCACCCCTCTTCACAAGGCACACCTGGGGACTGAGATTTAAGGAGATGCTGTGGGGAGGGGCATTTGTCGGGAACAACACTGAATTGGTAGAGTTGGGTGTGCCGGACTGCTTGCTTCTTCCTTACTTGTGAACTCAGTGCCTTCTTCCTGACTTCCTCAACCCTGACTTTGTGGACTCCTTGTTTGTTCTTTCTTTTGTGGACTTCTTTCCTTGTTGCTTTGTTTTGCTGGACTGGGAGCAGCCAGAGTCTGGAACTTGTCAAGAATGTGGGAACGTTTGAGGGGAAATCTGGAGCATTAAAGGGGAGTTTGAACTCTCAGCTGGCTGTGTGACCTTCATGCCTTGTCCCGGGTCATCACAGGTCCTGAGTGGTCGGTTGGTCATGTGACTGGTTGAATCATGGGATTCATAAGATTGACTCACAAGGCTGGTGGATTCACAAGATTGGTTTGCTGTGAGGTGTGAATTTCAGCTGGTGAGGAGGGGTCGGTTCTATGGTCAATTGGTGACATGGATGATCCACTTCTTATGGGTTCGTATGCGAGTTCTAAGTCAATATGTTTGTTGGTAGTTGTTGCAGTGGTGAAATCCAATTTTTTTTTACTACCAGTTCTGTGGGCGTGGCTTGGTGGGCATGGTGTGGCTTGGTGGGCATGGCAGGGGAAGGATATTGCAAAATCCCCATTCCCTCCCCACTCCTGGGGGAAGGATACTGCAAAATCCCCATTCCCTCCCCACTCTTGGGGGAAGGATACTGCAAAATCTCCATTTCCTCTCCACTCCAGGGGAAGGATATTGCAAAATCCCCATTCCCTCCCCACTCCAGGGGAAGGATACTGCAAGATCCCCATTCCCACCCCACTCCTGGGGGAAGGATACTGCAAAATCTTCATTCCACCCCACTCTGGGGCCATCCAGAGGTGGTATTTGCCGGTTCTCCGAACTGCTCAAATTTTCTGCTACCGGTTCTCCAGAACCTGTCAGAACCTGCTGGATTTCACCCCTGAGTTGTTGTTGGTAGTTTTGCATCTCCTTCAACATTGTAGACTCTTCTGCCTGCCTTCCTTTTCCTTCCAACTCCCTTCTGACCATCTTCCGTTCATACTCAGTTAAGATTCTTTTCTTTTGTGATGCAAATTTGAAGCAAAATAAAGAATACCATGTAATAGCCTGTTTCTACTTGGGCGTCGTGGTATATTATGAATTACTTTTTACATAGCTCTTTAATTGCGGGCTAGAAAGGCCCACATTTACTTCCTCTACAATTTACTACTGCTAACTCCATTACTATGATCACAAGTTTAATATTTCAAAGGTAAGGCTGTTCTGTTATTATGCTAAATGTTATAATTATGCCATAATAGTTGTAGTATATTATAGCACTGGGTGTTTTTTTATTTTTTGGCAGTCTTATCCTCCTAATGATTTATACAGAAGTTGTAAAAAAGAAATGTTTGTGCAGAGAATGGAATGCAACCGAAGAACAGGGCAGACAGAAAATGTTCCCATTTTATAGATGGGCAGTTAAAGTCCAATGAATAAAAACAGTGGCCTTGAGCAAAGAAAACTCGAAACTCGTGACAATAAATTAGTGTGAATTGAAAAGCATTAAAAGATCCACTCTGCGTGTCTTGGACAACTGTAAAGATGAGAATTTCACATTTCCAACTTCTATTTCAAAGCAGTTCTTGGCAATTTTATGCAGCACATGTGTTTTTAAAATAATCATTGGGCGAGGACAAGCTTTTACCAGTCCTATTTTAAGATAAAATGTGTGTGTATGTGTGTGTGGAGACAGAAAGAGAGAGAGAGAGAGAGAGAGAGAGAGAGAGAGAGAGAGAGAGAGA
>WNWU01000049.1:4737058-4747951 GCA_012654045.1 Ptyas mucosa
TATCCTATCCTATCCTATCCTATCCTATCCTATCCTATCCTATCCTAACCATTTCCAGTGCAAACCCACCTAGTTAAAGTTTAGGTTCTCCCTCTCCTGATTAGATCAGGTCACATTGTCCAATGGAGACTCCTGGTATTGCTGTGAGAAAATCTTTCCACTCTGGTAAATGCCTTCCGAAGTGTCCTTGGTTCTCACGGCTGGTTTCTTGATGTTTGGAACCTACATTCCATCTTCCCTTTCCCTCCCCTCCCCATAGTTCATTGTCAGGGCTGAGAAGCGATAATAGTTGTAACAGCAAAAGCGCCTTTTGAAGCTTGATAGCAAAAATCCAGCAGCTGAATCAGAGGAGAGGGAGGAGGAGGAGGAGGAGGAGGAGGAGGAGGAGGAGGAGGAGGGAGGAGGGAGGAGGAGGAGGAGGAGGAGGCGGCGTGGGAGTCAGGGCAAGATCAAGGCAACTTGAGAGCTCCGATGGAGAAAAGGGAATGGAGCTGGGAGAATGTGTGTGTGTGTGAGAGAGAGAGAGAGGGAGGGAGAGAGGGAGAGAGAGAGAGAGAGAGATGGCACCTGGGCCGTCCGTCAGCCCTCAGATGGAGAGTCAAGATCTCCCAGGTCTGGAGGTGGCTGATGAGGAAGAGGAGGAACAGCTGGGTCCAGTGCCTGATGCCCGATGTGCAGAAGACAGAGGAGAGGAGAGCAGTGGAAATCTATGGGCCAGTCCTTGGGACGGAAGAGCCACTGCTGCTAGTGAAGCCCCACCCTAGCTCTGGGGATAAAAGGCAGGGGGCGGAGATGAAAAGGTGTGGCAGACAACTATTCATCTCCCTGCCGGACAGACTTGTTAGCCTGAATTGAGAGAGAAACTTTTTGTCGAGGCTGCTGGCACTCCTAATAAAGGAATCATTGCTTCAAATACAGAGGGTTTGTCGTGTTTGGGGAGCTGGGTCAGAACCCTGAGTTTGAAGAAGACTTTAGTTAAAGCCAACGTGTCTGCTATAAAACATCTGCTGTTGAACTTTATCCCTTCGGAGAGGAGATCAGAAATTCACGATCGAACGCTCTTGGCATCTCTAAAACAATAATGCCAGGAGGTTAAATTAAGATAAATGATTTCGGATGAAAAGACAGTTTATTACCTAAAACCAGGATTGCACAGAAGGTTGGTGATGGAATATTTTTCAGGGCACAGGGATGCCTTCAGGGAATCCCAAATATTTCCTGGAACGCCTTCAAACGGCTTGGCTCGTCTTTCTGATGCCTCTGCAGTTCATTCTTCTATATTCTTTTTTTTTTTAACCCTGCATTTTTTGACGTCCAGCAGAATATAAACATATAGACGGTCCTTCTGTTCCAGCAGGAACAGAACGGACAGCAGGCCAACCAAAGTTTATTTATTTATTTATTTTATTTATTTTATTTTATTTATATGCCGCCCTTCTCCCAAAGGACTCAGGGCGGCGAACACAAATTAAAAACATACAACAATAGAGAAAAATCCCAATTAAAAATTCCAATTAAAAACCAATTAAAACAGGATGAGTAAATAATAATAAAATCCAAGAATCAGACTCAAAGTTCCTGCTTTGCCACAACTAGTAGCTGCTAATTGTCTTATTCTTCACCCATATAAAACTTCCTATGTCGATGCCGTCTTAACTATATCTTGGACTTGTCCGTTCCGTAATTAAACCCCGTGCCACGAAAAAAAGAGTATTTTCTTTTCTCCGCCTTAAGATGCCCTACATTTCAAGAAGAGAAGTTGGCTCTCCTTCAAGCAAAGCAATAGGCCCGTTAATTCTATCTTTAATAAGGCTTCCCATCCATTTATCTGGAACAGACATTCAGCTAATTAACCTGTAATTTCCTAGATGCCCCCAGGATCGTCTCCTTAAAATGACTGCTACATATTAATAAACTAGCTATGACTAAGGAGGTGGGAATCCGGCATGAGAGGAATGGAGCCAACGTTACAGGTTTCATACAGCTTTTTTTTTTAGGCGGATGAACAAAAGGTTCAAAGCAAAAAAGAGAAGAAGAAGAAAAACATTTGTAAATAGCAACGTCTTATAGAATAATAGAATAACAAGGGACACGGTGGCTCAGTGGCTAAGGCATTGAGCTTGTCGATCGAAAGGTCGGCAGTTCGGCGGTTCGAATCCCTAGTGCCGCGTAACAGGGTGAGCTCTCGTTCCTTGTCCCAGCTTCTGCCAACCTAGCAGTTCGAAAGTAGGTACAAAAAATGCAAGTAGAAAAATAGGGACCGCCTTTGGTGGGAAGGGAACAGCGTTCCGTGCGCCTTTGGCATTGAGTCATGCCGGCCAGATGACCACGGAGACATCTTTGGATATCTCCTTTGAAACGGAGATAAGCACCGCCCCCTAGAGTCGGGAATGACTAGTACATATGTGCGAGGGGAACCTTTACCTTTACTTTATAGAATAACAATGAAAGGCATGGCAGATTTCTTGCAGCAGGAAACCAACAATTCCCATTATAACATCAAACACAAATCGGTCTTTCCTTTATGCTGCTGGATCATTAGAGAAAGCAGTATCCGAGCTCATAACCTCGTCTTCATCCTGCTAGTATATATTTTTAAAATGCAATTCTGGAGAGCTTAACTCTTGACGTGATCTCTCACTGCACCTTCCCATGTTAGAATTGCCACCTTCCCATCCTCCACTTCAGAGACTGTTCGTCCATTAAGGACGGACCTTCAGAAACTTACAGTAAAGAAAATGTATATCTGATGATTCATGTAATAACCGCAGCTAGAATTGTATTTGCACAAAACTGGAAAAGTGAAGAGATTCCTACAGAAGACAATATGATAAGGAAAATATTAGAATGTGCAGAAATGAATAGATTAACACTGGCAGTTAAAGGGAAAGAACAAACTGGTTATTATGCAATACGGGAAACGTTTTATCGATGGTCAGAGGACAAATATAAAAATTAGAAATAAAAGTAGATGAGTAAAATATAGAAAATAGTTAATAGAGTTAAGCAAATTAAGAAGAGGATGTAAATTTTTAGATATTTAATGCACCGGTATTAAGCTAAGAATAGATTAAATAATGAATATGATTGTAAATTTTAACTGTTATTGCACAAACATTTGTACCCAGACGATACACTGTTTAATGGAAGATGGATTATTTGTACTAAAATAAAAAAAAATTTAAAAATGTTTATAACATTCTCCTTATTTAATTATCACAATCCTTATCTATATCTCATTTCTAGCCAATCATAAAATTTCCCCCATATCTTGTAATAATCCGTATCTTCTCTCTCTTTAATCATCAAAGTTAATCTATTCGTTTCGGCACAATCTAAGATTTTTTTTTAATGACTTCCCCTTCCAAAGGGATTTTCTCTGCTTTCCATCTTTGCGCAAATGCTATCCTCGCTGCAGTTATTATATGTATAATCAAATATATATTTTCTTTACTAATTTTCTCCGGTAGTATACCTAGTAGGAACAGCTCAGGTTTTAAATCAATGTGTTGTTGGATCATTTCTTCTAACCATGCCTTAATTCTGCTCCAATGGTCTCTAGCTTCTGGACATGTCCACCACGTATGGTAATAAGATCCTGGTAGTTGATGGCATTTCCAACAGGAACACAGCTAACTTTGTAGGTTGTCTGAGTCCCAGGCTTGGTTGAAGCTTGCTGGGTGATACAATGTCCCCAGGTGGTTGTGCCATGTGGTGAGCTCTGCTGCTAGATGGATTAGTCCTATTATCTCCTGGAGGGTCATGTCTTAATCCCATCGTCCTGGAGCTGTAGGTCTTTTGTCTCGTAGATAGGATGTCCCAGTCTCTCTTAATGGGCGCAAAATATCATCTGGTGACAGGGAACTGCTTTCTAAGAGCATGTTTTTCCTTTAGGAAAATATAATATTCTGCCTCTTTTTAATATTTCCCAAAATATTTCATTCTTCTAGGAGAGGGGTAGGTGCTAACTTCGTAAAATTAGAAGATCATTTGTGTCCTTTAAGAACTCTTGCATTCTATCTGACTGGTTTATTGGTCTACACAGGATATTAATGTGATGCTTCTAGGACTTTAATGAAGGTCTTAAAATGAAGGATTATAAGATGAATAAGCAAATAATGAAAGATCTTAATTTAATATAAATGTTGGTATTAATATTAGCTGTATAAGTTTGTTAAATATAATAAATATGATGGATACTATTTTATGAAAGATGGTATTATTTAAGTGAATTTAAATAATATGGGGATTGGCATAAAACAATACATAGAATTACTGACTAAACAAAAACTGAAATATGATAATTGAATATGAATATGTATATGTATGCTAAGTGTAACAAATATGATTAATATCTTAGTTGTATGATGTAGAATATGGTGCTTGATATAAAAACAGTATATTAAAATATTGAATAACCAGCAAACAAGTTGAATAAGCAATAATGGAAGATCTTAATGTAATATAAATGTTGGTATTAACATTAACTGTATAAGTTTGTTAAATGTAACAAATACGATTGATAACATTTTATTTATATTAAAAGGTATGATAATTAAGATAGGGTGATTGGTATAAAAATAACATATTGGAATATTGAATAACTAAACAATGAAAGTTTATAATTTAATTTAAAGATGTGTATTATCTATATATATATAAAAGCGAAAACCACTCACGCATTAATCACAAAATCTCCAGAACCGTAAAGCCTATAGACTTGAAATTTGCCATGTATGTTCCTCTTGGCTTCTAGGTGCTCACTAAGAAAGGATTTTTCAAAATGACCATCCGAGCATTAGCATTTCCTATATTATTATTATAACACGCTCTGATGCTAATTAGTTAGACGTTTTACTCCCCCTCCCAACTTGAAAATAACTCTGGAGAGAATGGGATAGCATAGGGCAGGGTTCTGTGGGGCAAGCCTCATGGAGAGAAGGGGATAGAAAGCCTGAGGGAGAGAAGGGGATAGGAAAGGAGACGTTTCTGTGGGGCAAGGCTGAGGGAGATAAGGGATAGGAAAGGAGAGGATCTATGGGGTCAGCCTGAGGGAGAGAAGGGGAGAGGAGAGGATCTATGGGGCCAGCCTGAGGGAGAGAAGGGGAGAGGAGAGGATCAATGGGGCCAGTCTGAGGGAGAGAAGGGGATAGAGAGGAGAGGCTTCTGTGGGGCAAGCCTGAGGGAGAGAAGGGGAGAGGAGAGGCTGATCGTAACTACTCATTAATTTTCAAACTCTTAAGTGTCGATTTATCAAGCCCGATCACATAGTTCAGTAGCGGAGCATTCCGCTAGTTACTAGTATTATATAAGCTTGTTAAATGAAGCAAATATGATTAATACTAATTTTTTTTGTATGAAATGTATCATTGTTCACACAGTGATATGTTTGTAAAAAATAAAAATCTTTTTTTAAAAAAAAGAACTCTTGCGTTCATGCTATCTGACTGGTTTATTGGTCTACACAGGATATTGATGTTGATGCTCCTAGGTCTTTAACGCACAACAATAGCACACAGGTAGCCCTCGACTTACGACGGTTCCACTTAGTGACCGCTCAAAGTTACAACAGGACTGGAAAAAAAGGGACTTGTGGCATTTTTGATCCTTAACAGCCACTGCAACATCCCCGTTGGTACCAACAATTCTCTCTCATCATTCGGAATTATCTCTTAAATCCTACCCATTTCTCACTTTTGAATTCAATCCTAAATAATGTTCCCTCTTTCTCTCTTCCCACCCTCCCCCTTGCATCTTTTGCAGTTCTCTCAACCCTGTTACCCTCAGAACAGAACTTTCCCCCCCAAAAAAATTTGGCTGGTCCTTCTTTTAATTTTGTAAGGGTCCTAAGTATCCCAAATCCTGACTTACGACCGCAATTGAGCCTCAGATTTATGTTGCTAAGTGAAGCAATTTGTTAAAAGAGAGTTTTCCTCCGTTTTATGATTTTCCTTTTCCATGTTTGTTAAGTGGATCGTTGCCGTCGTTAAATTAGTCACACGGTCATTAATCTGGCTCCAAAAATTGACTTGGCTTATCAGAAGGTCACAAAAGAGGATCACCTGACCCCAGAATGCTACGACCGTCGTAAATATGAGTCGGTTTCCAAGGGTCTGAATTTTGATCACGGGATCATGCCGCAACGGTCATAAGTGTGAAAAACGGACGCAAGTCGCTTTTTTCAGGGCCGTTGTAAGTTGACGGCTGCCTGTACCAGGTTCTCGGTATTCCCGTCTCACGATTCCTGTGAAACATTTCAAATGGCAAAAATCTATATTCTTTCAGGAAATGTCACCATGGATTTTGTGATTCATTCTGAATCCCCTGCCTGAAATTGTGCTAAATAGACACTCTTTTTCCACCCCTGTTGGGAGGATGAATGACTGTCAAATCAAAACAAGAGTCACACATCATTTGCTAATTTCATCCTGGAAATGTCTTGCTATCTATCATGTTTCAGCTGTGCATTTAGGGGAGAGAGAGAGAGAGAGAAGAGAGGTGAGGGAGGGAAGGAGGGAAGGAGGGAAGGAGAAAGAAAGAAAGAGGGAGGGAGGGAGGGAGAGAGAGGGGGGATGGACAGGGGAGAGAGAAGAAAGGAAGGGAGGGAAGGAAGGAGGGGAGGGAGGGAGAGACAGTGAAGAGAGGGAGGGAGAAAGGGAGGGAGGGAGAGGAAGGAAAGGAGAGAGAGGTAGGGAGTGAGAGAGAGAAGAAAGGAGAGAAGGAGGGAGGGAGGGAGAGAGAGAAGTGAGGGAGGGGGAGGGAGGGAGAGGGAGACAGAAGAAAGGAAGGGAAGGAAGGAGGGGAAGGGAGAGGGAGAGTGAAGAGAGGGAGGGAGGGAGAGGAAGGGAAGGAAAGAGGGGGAGGGGAGAGAGGGAGAGTGAAGAAAGGGAGGGAGGGAGAGAGAGAAGAGACGGAGGGAAGGCGGGAGGGAGACATGGAGGGAGATGAGAGGGAGGGAGGGAGAGAAGGGGAGGAGTGAGAGAGAAGAGCGGGAGGGGAGGGAGGGAGGGAGGGAGAGAGAAGAGAGGCGGAGGGAGGGAGGGAGGGAGAAGAGAGGGGGAGAGAGTGGGGGGAGAGAGGGAAAGAGGGAGAGAGAATGAATTGGTTGAGCATAGGTGTCTGTTTCGTGGGGGCTGCACAATTTCGAATAAACAGCTTCTTGTAAAAAATAAAAATGCTCATTCTCGGTACTTGTTTTGAAATACCCAGCTCAGTACATGCCTTAAAAGCCACGTTGATATTTCGGATGATATGTTGTAGCTGGAAGAGATGCGATTGTGTTACTATCCGATCCTTTCCTTTCTGCGTTTAATTACCTTTCGGTGTTAAAAGGACATTGGATGTTTGTTTTGCTTTGAGGATTCTCATACATTTGAAATTATTCCCAAAACTGATTGAACAATTGTCATCCTCTCTGGATTATTATTATTTTTTCCCCCAGCTATAGTGAAAACAAAATTGAAAATAATTCAGTATGAAGCAGAGTTACAATCAGAAACAGGGGTGGTTAGGAAACAAGTAGTAATTTATGAATTTGACTGTACCAGGGACTTTTTGTGAGGGCTCACTATATAATTGGTAGTTGAATATCAGTTTTCTGAAAAGTGGGGTAATTTTGGTTTTATAGTCTAGAAATGGAACGATGGGAAAATATGTAGCTAGAAAGATTTAAATTTAATATTATAATCTTAAAGCGGATTTTTTTTACATATATAAATTGATGCACCTGTTCTGTCCTCTCCCACGAGTGGCCTTGCAGAGGCTCAAATAGCCTGGCAGTAACAAACGCAGGCTAGAGAGAATGAAGCTGGCCCTTTAATAAATAGTTCTCTTCCAAACTATCAGTCCAATAGTTACCGGGCAATGTTCCAAAGGTCTTGGCAGACGGCCAGCAGGCTAATGCAGGAATGCAGACTCTTATCAAAAACTCCAAACTAACAGTTGTAACTCCACTGCATCTAAAACGCCAACAAATTGTTCACCACGCCTTTCCAGACCAGTCACGCCCCTTTTATACTTTGTAGGGTGTGGGCCTACGTCTCCTGACCACACCTCTTAGGATGTGGCAATAGCTGTTCTCTACGACGTCTCCTACGTCTCTCTCTTGCATCCAGTAGGATGCATCCCTTGTCGTTACCAGCCTCTGTTTCCTCCTCAATTTGGCTGGGGTCCATAGGCACGTCAGCAACTGACAGTTCTTGCTGACTCACCAGTGAAGATGGCCCCTCCGGCACATAGCTTGTGATAGCTTCCTCCTCCTCCATATCATCCTCCGAATCAGGATGCGAAGATAAATCAGCCTCCGGGGCCGGGGTCACAACAGCACCGTTGGTATATGACCCAAGAGAAATGGTGATGGCAACCCTTTTTTCACATTGTGTGCCAAAAGCACATGTGTGTGTGTGCGACACACTGCGCGTGTGCCAGCACCCATAATGCAATGCGCTCCCCATGCTGCCCCACCCTCTGTGCATGCGCATGTGACTCCCCCCGCCCCCCTTCCCCCCCCCTGCGCATACACACATGACCCACCGCCCCCTTTTGGGCCTAACAGGCCTCCCTGCAGCCCAAAAACAGGCTGTGGGGGTACACTGAACCCCCTCCACTCCCGTGTATGCATATGTGACTCCTGCCCCCTTCACACATACGTGCGCGTGACACATCTGCCCATGCGCATGCGTCTCCCGCATGAGCCCCCCACCCACGCATCCTGAAAATCAGCTGGCCGGCTGGAGGCGCACACATAAGCGTGGTGGAGCTGAGCTAGGCAAAGGGTTGCATGCCCGCAGAGAGAACTCTGCATGCCAGCTGTGGCACACGTGTCCTAGGTTTGCCATCACGGGTCTAGAATGTATAAAGGCACTTCAAATTTCAAATGTCAGGCGAACAACTAGAAGGGACATATTACAGGGAGGTCTCGACTTATGACTGCAATTGAGACCGAAGTGTACATTTGCATTGATAAATTTGTTCAAATAAACGTTTTAAATCCATTGTCGTCGTCGTTGTTTTTGAAAAGTTTTTTCAGTTTTATTTCTTATACACATAATATAAAATGTACGTTTTCTTATACACAATTAATCATACATAGACATGTTTTCCTTAAAGAAAGCATTACAATAAGGCATTTTAATTACATTCGGAGTTGTTGTCCATTGTTGTTGATGGATGAGCCCAATAACTCAATCCCTAATTCATTTATACTAGGTTACGTTATGGTGTAGAGGGCCTCCTTTTTACTCATATCAAGGTATTTCAGGTGTATACTTTTCTACGGAGCGGTTTCTGACTCAAAAGTCAGAATTGCATTTACAAAAATTGCAAATTGCAAATTTGTGCAATGGCAAAAATTGCAATTTTGGCAAAAATTGCATTTGTATGCAATTTTTCAAAATCGCCCCTTGTAAATTGTCGGCATTGATTCAGCAGTGATTGTGAAGAAGAGAAAATAGAAAGTTCTCTGTTGGAAAGGATGTTTTTTTTTCCCCAAAATTGAATAATTTTTATTAAACAGTTTTTTTTTAATTAGACAGTTTTTGGACTTGGCTTGGTCAAGGATGGTCACATATCTATGGAGAGTCTCAGCCATCCAGGTCAGGGTTGCCCCAAAGGTGCTTTTTTTCAAGAGGCAACTGGACTTTCTGCTTTTTGTTTGAAGACATTTCGCTTCTCATCCAAGAAGCTTCTTTGGCTCTGACCGGATGGTGGGGAAGGGAAGGATTTATACTCCTTGCAGACAGCTGGTCATTTGCATCCTTTTTTAGAGAGTTGCTGAGGCCACTTGGAGGTCTGTCGGTGCCCTTAGGGTCACCTGAGTAGATGCAGACAACACAAACTCATCCCCAACAGCCTGGATCTGTGTTCAATTATTAACACAGGGAGCAAACACTCTGCAGAAAGCACAGCTCCACAACACAGTCCTTTGAACAGTTCCAAGAAGGCTCCACCCCCCATCTGCACCACTCAGGTGACCCTGAGGACACAGACAAACCTCCAAGTGTCCTCAAGGACTCTCTAAAATGCAAATGTCCAGCTGTCTGCAAGGAGTATAAATCCTTCCGTTCCCCACCATTCAGTTAGAACTGAAGAAGCTTCTTGGATGAGAAGTGAGACATCTTCAAGGGGAAAAAAATCCCGTTGCTTTTTTTGGGGGGGGGGAAATCACCTTTGGGACATTTAAGTGCAAAACCTCTATTGCCAGCAGTGTTAGATCCGCTGAGATTGTGTTTGTCCAAGATGGGGTTTAAAAATAATTGGATCCTGCTAGGAGCACATTTCAGTATCTATAGTGGATGGAACGCTTAAGAAAAATTATTTCCAGCAAACGCTTGGCTTTTCACAGATTAAAAATAAATAAAGCCAGGGCTGATGTGCAAGGGACTTGCAAATGTTTCCTAAAATGTATGAACTAGCTGAGTTCTATCAACTTCTTTTAACTTCAGAAAAATCTAACATGTTCTCCCTGAGTCCTTGTGTAGCCATATTGTACTTTTGGATGAGAAAACTCTGGAAATGGCTTGTTCCTGATCACTCATCAGAGATCCTGGAATTAGAACATTAGAATAATAGAGTTGGAAGGGACCTTGGAGGTCTTCTAGTCCAACCCCCTGCTCAGGCAGGAGAGCCTATACCCGTGATGGTGAACCTATGGCACGTGTGCCACAGGTGGCATGAGGAGCCATATCAGTGGGCATATGAGCTGAGCTCCATTTTCAGGCCTTCTGGGCTCACCGGTAGTAGGGAAACAGGCTGTTTCTGGCCTCCGGAGGGCCTGGGGGATAGGGGTGGGGAAGGTCCATTTTTCGCTCTCCCCAGGATCCTAGAAAGGCTCTATTCTATTCTATTCTATTCTATTCTATTCTATTCTATTCTATTCTATTCTATTCTATTCTA
>WNWU01000049.1:4776678-4793389 GCA_012654045.1 Ptyas mucosa
AGAAGAGAAGAGAAGAGAAGAGAAGAGAAGAGAAGAGAAGAGAAGAGGAATGCAAAATAGAATAGAATAAAATAGAATGGAGAATAGAATGGAATGGCACAGAACCGAACCGAACCGAACCGAACAGAACCGAACCGAACCGAACCGAACAGAACCGAACCGAACAGAACAGAACAGAACAGAACAGAACAGAACAGAACAGAATACTACCTTTATGATATTGAAAGGCTACATTAACAGAAGCTTGCAAGTCTCAAAGTACAAACATCCCACCATCGTTTTAGCTGCTTGATCCATCAGGGCAATTCTTCCAAAGTTTCTTTCTCTGACCCTTAAGCCTCTGGGGGCTCCTGCCTCTCTTCTCTGATGGGTTCCTAGTCAGAATCTCCTCCCCTCATCCCCCAAGGTCATCCACGCATTCCAGGATAACCTCCTGGGAATTATCACTCTGGCAGCAGCATAATAATACAGAGTCGGTGGGTGTTGCAGCAGTGATACTGAGCAGGTGTCCTGGTTGAGTACAAGCCAATTTGGAAAATGAGGTACATCCAGAGATTCAGCAGCTACATAAATCAGGAGAGATACTGAAAGCCAAGGCGCTGTCAACTTTTAATTTGAAAAATCCTCTGCCGGGTGACTCTAGGAGTGGAAGAGACAAAAAGACGGAGGATGAATTACAGAGGTAAAGCAAAACAAACTGCAGAAATCTCATTTTGCAAGGGTCCCAGTTGTTTGCGTCCTAGATATGAAGTAGTTACTCAAGGAAGTGCAGGATTTGGGTATGGCTACCCTAGAGAAAGGGACAGGATAGCAGCATTCTAGTATTTGAGGGGCTGCCACAAAGAAGAAGGGGGGGTCAACCTATTCTCCAAAGCACCGGAAGGCAAGATAAGAAGCAATGGATGGAAATGAATCAAGGAGAGAAGCAACCTGGAATTCAGGAGAAACTTCCTGACAGTGAGAACAATTATCCAGTGGAACGCCTTGCTACTAGAAGTTGTGAATGCTCCTACACTGGAAGTTTTTAAGAAGAGATTAGACAACCATTTGTCTGAAGTGGTATAGGGCAGTGATGGCTAACCTTTTTGCCATCACGTGCCAAAAGCGGGGAGAGCGCGGTGGGGTCACACGCACACGTGCCCACATCCATAATTCTACATGCCCCACCCCCCCATGCTCCCCCCCCACTTTTGGCATGCGAGGGCCCAGTAGGCCTGTCTTTTGCTCTCCCCAGGCTCCAGAGCCTTTCTAGGAGCCTGGGGAGGGCAAAAATGGCCTCCCCCCCCCCAGAGGCCCTCCGGAGGCTAGAAATAGTGTGTTTCCTGACTTCTGGTGGGCCCAGAAGTCAGCTGGCTGGCGCATGCATGAGTGCCAGAGCTGAGCTCGCGTGCCCACTAATATGGCTCTGCGTGCCACCTGTGGCACCCGTGCGTGCACCAGCCAGCTGATTTTCGGGCCTTCTGCGCCCACCGGAAGTCAGGAAACACACTGTTTCCGGCCTCCGGAGGGTCTCAGGGGTAGGGGGAGGCCGTTTTTGCCCTCCCCAGGCTCCCAGAAAGGCTCTGGAGCCTGGGGAGAGCAAAAAACGGGCCCACTGGGGGGCGGGGCACATAGGATTATGGATGTGGGCATGCGTGCATGTGACCTCACTGTGCTCCCCCCACTTTTGGCACGTGATGGCAAAAAGGTTAGCCATCACTGCCCTATACCATTTCATATACTCTCCTAGAGAGGCTCTGGAGGCTGGGGACAGCAAAAAACTTCACTTCCTGTCCAACTGGGAATTGGGAAATGGGCCTTTTCAGACTTCTGAAGGGCCTCCAAGGGGGTGGGGAAGACTGTTTTCGCCCTCCACAGATGCATAGAGAGGATCTGGAGCCAGGTGAGAAAGAAAAACAGGCCTACTGGGCCATTGTGTGCCAGGAGCGGAGGAAAGGGGGTTACGCGTGCATGCGCAGGGCAGGGCGCATAGAATTATGGGTATGGGCAGAAACGTGCACGAACCTCCCCCACCCACCCCTTCCTGGCACGTGATGGCAAAAAGGTTAGCCATCACTGGTATAGGGTTTTCTGCTTCAGAGAAGGGGTTGGACTAGAAGACCTCCAAGGTCCCTTCCAGCTCTATTGTATTCAAAGTGCATTAGGTCCAAAGCAAGGAGACTGCACAAAGAAGAATGGGGTCAATTTAATTTCCAAAGCACCAAAAGGCAAGACAAGAAACAACGAATGGGAACTAATCAAGGAGAGAAGCAACATAGATTTAAGGAGAAATTTCCCAAAAGTGAGGACAATTAATCAGTGGAACAACTTGCCTTCAGAAGTCGTGGGTGCTCCATCAGTGGAGATTTCCAAGAAGAAACTGGACAGCCTTTAGTCTGAAATGGTATAGAATCTCCAGCTTCAGCACAGTGGTTGAAATCCAATTTTTTTTTACTAGCGGTTTTGCAGACGTGGCTTGGTGGGCGTGGCAGGGGAAGGATACTGCAAAATCTCCATTCCCACCCCACTCCAGGGGGAAGGATATTGCAAAATCTCCATTCCCACCCCACTCTGGGGCCAGCCAGAGGTGGTATTTGCTGGTTCTCCAAACTACTCAAAATTTCCACTGCCGATTCTCCAGAACCTGTCAGAACCTGCTGGATTTCATCCCTGCTTCAGCAGGAGGTTGGACTAGAAGACCTTCAGCGTCCCTTCCAACTCTAATAATCCGTTATTCTGTTCTGTTATTCCAAAGAAGTCTAACTATTATTCTGTTAATCCCATTATACTGAAGGTGATATGAAAACCCTGACTGTCACATATTCAAGTTCATTATTTTGCAAATTTCATCAGCTGACTGAAATTCACAAAGAACCATGCCTGGTTCCCAAACCTATCTATTTGAGGTAAGTTCCCTGGATACGAATGGATGGTGATGTGTCACATGTTAGTTATCCTACTCCCTCCCTCCCTCCCTCCCTCCCTCCCTCCCTTCCTCCCTTCCTCTCTTATTCCCTTTCTCATTCTCTCCTTCCTGGTGGCACACTGGTTATAATTCAGTATTGCAGGCTGACTCTGCCCACTGCCAGCAGTTCGATCCTCACCAGGCTCAAGGCTGACTCAGACTTCCATCCTTCCAAGGTTAGTAAAATGAGGACCCAGATTGTTGAGAGCAAGAGGCTGACTCTGTAAACCGCTTAGAGAGGGCTGTAAAGCACTATGAAGCAGTATATAGGTCTAAGTCAGTGGTGGGTTGCCCCCGGTTCAGTCCGGTTCTTGCAAACTGGTAGTAAAACCGGTGAGAGGCTCCGCCCACCCCCCTGGATGTCGTCATAGACGATTTGCGCATGCGTGATCCCGTTGCAAACCGGTAGTAAAGGTAAGTAGAACCCACTCTATTGCTATTGCTATTCTCCTTGCCCGCTCTTGGGAACTCAGCTGACGGGTACCCGTTATCGTGGTGTCAGGTTGTGGAGTGCATCATTTTGCAGCCACAGACTTAGAAGCCACATGATTCTCTCATTTTTTTTTTCCAGAGCTGAGAAACAAACCGAGCAAGGAAGCATTCAAGAAGATTCAATCGTGCCATTGTACAAGGCTGAGTTTTGGTCATTACAATTGGATTCCTATTGACCCTGTGAAAGCAAAAATTACTGTGTTTCGATGGTACGGTTGGCTCACAAAAGCCTTCTTTTTTCAAACCATCTCTGTCAACAACAAAACACACACACATACACCCAAGGCAACACTCTGCTGGTTGTCTGAGACAATGAGGGAATTAGCAAAACTGTAAGCAATACACACAACTCTTTTGTATATTAAAAACAATGGTTAAGGATTGTGGACGTGAAAATGCTTTCACCACCATTGTAATTCCACAAAACGTTTGCGCTCTCTCTCTCTCTCTCTCTCTCTCTCTCGCTCTCTCTCTCGCTCTCTCTCTCATTTTAGGAGCAGATTTTAAGATAATGAAATATATTTGCTACACATACTTTGTTGCAGGGGTGAAATCCAGCAGGTTTTGACAGGTTCTGAAGAACCTGTAGCGGACATTTTGAGTAGTTCGGAGAACCGGCAAATACCGCCTCTGGCTGGACCCAGAGTGGGATGGGAATGGGGATTTTGCAGTATCCTTCCCCTGGAGTGGGGAGGGAATAGGGATTTCGTAGTATCCTTCCCCTGGAGTGGGGAGGGAATGGGGACTTTGCAATATCCTTCCCCCAGGAGTGGGGAAGGAATGAGGATTTTCCAATATCCTTCCACTGGAATAGGGAGGGAATGGGGATTTTGCAGTATCCTTCCCCTGCCACGCCCACCAAGCCATGCCCACCAAGCCTCACCACGCCCACCTAGCCACACCCACAGAACCGGTAGTAAAATAATTTGGATTTCACCACTGCTTTGTTTCCCAGAAGACTTGCATGACTGTGTTCTCAGGTTTCCCTGTGACATTCCTTTTACCGTATGATTTCCCAACAGCTCAAAACGTGGAATTTTGAATTGTACAGACCTGGGGTTTGAAAATCTTTTAAAACTACCCAATCTGCTGCTTCAGGAGATGATGAAAAAAAAAACCCAAGCAGGGTTTCTATAGCTCAGCGGGTCAAGATTATATCACTTTATAAGGCCTTGGTGAGGCCACACTTGAAATAGTGCATCCAGGTTTGGTCGCCACGATATAAAAAAAAGAGGTTGAGACTCTAGAAAGAGGGCAGAGAAGAGCAACAAAGAGGATTAGGGGACTGGAAGCTAAAACATATGAAGAACGGTTGCAGGAACTGGGTATGTCTAGTTTAATGAAAAGAAGGACTAGGGGAGACATGATAGCAGTTTTCCAATATCTCAGGGGTTGCCACGAAGAAGAGGGAGTCAAGCTGTTCTCCAAAGCACCTGAGGGCAAGTCAAAGAAGCAACGGGTGGAAACTAATCAAGGAGAGAACTAAGGAGAAATTTCCTGACAGTTAGAACAATTAATCAGTGGAACAACTTGCCTCCAGAAGTTGTGAATGCTCCAACACTGGAAGTTTTTAAGAAGATGTTGGATAACCATTTATCTGAAGCGGTGTAGAGTTTCCTGCCTAAGCAGGGGGTTGGATAAGAGGACCTCCAAGATCCCTTCCAACTCTGTTATTCTAATAGGTTAGGCAAGGTTGGAAAACATTGTGTAGGATCAAGTAATGGTAGCCCTTCCATCATCACTCATGCTAGAACTAAGGAGAAATTTCCTGTCAGTGTGAACAATTAATCAGTGGAACGGATAGCCTCCACAGAAGTTGTGGGTGCTCTATCACTGGAGGATTTTCAGAAGAATCGGTTGTAAGTCACTTTTTTTCAGTGCCATTGTAAGTTCGATGAAGCTGTAAGCTGAGGAATGCACATATTTTTCTTCAGATATCAGACCCACTAAACCCCACAGAAAGCATTCCCAGTTAAAGGGGAACCACAACCATATGCAGCCTTAACCACAAATACTGGACTTTTCACCTACAGTAGAAACCACTGGATAACCCACATTTCGAAACAACCTGACTTTCCAAAGCAGTTATTCTAAATACTAAACACCCTCAAAAGTGTAGACATGGTGGTGGATTTTAGGAGAAACCCTCCTATACTTCCACCTCTTACAATACTAGAAAACACAGTATCAACAGTAGAGACCTTCAGGTTTCTAGGTTCTACCATATCTCAAGACTTAAAATGGACACCTAACATCAAAAACATCATCAAAAAAGCACAACAAAGAATGTTCTTTCTGCGCCAACTCAGAAAACTCAAACTGCCCAAGGAGCTGCTGATCCAGTTCTACAGAGGAATGATGGAGTCTGTCATCTGCACCTCTATAACTGTTTGGTTTGGCTCTGCAACCCAACAAGACAGACACGGACTTCAGAGGATAATTAGAACTGCAGAAAAAACAATGGCTACCAACCTGCCTTCCATTGAGGACCTGTATAAAAAGAGGGCTGTGAAAATATCTACAGACCCCTCACATCCCGGACATAAATTGTTTCAACTCCTACCCTCAAAACGACACTATAGGGCACTGCACACCAGAACAACTGGACACAAGTTGTTTCCCCTAAATGCCATCACTCTGCTGAACAACTAATTCCCACAACACTGTCAAACGATCTACTAAGACTGTATTATGATTATTCTTCTCATCCTTCCTATTACCTATCTCCTTTTCTAGTTATGACTGTTGCTTGTATCTTTACGAATTATATTGTTTTACTTATTCCTAGTATGATTTTTGTTGATTACTTATTTAGTCTCCTATGACTATCACTAAGTGTTGAGTGTTTTGATTCATTATGAATGTATTTATGATGACTACGATCATGATTTATCACTTATATCTTTTATGTACACTGAGAACTTACGTACCGAAGACAAATTCCTTGTGTGTCCAATCACACTTGGCCAATAAAGAATTCTATTTATTCTATCTATCTATTCTTTATAGTTAACAGTTACTGTCAGCGTCTCAATATTTTGCTTGGTGGGGCCTTAAGGTAAGCAGGACTTGGGGGGAAAAAACCCCTAAGGAAAATTAATCATGAACATTAAGAATATTGATATTTTAATCATTGAGAGATCATGGCCAACTGTACTCGTCTATCTGCTTTTAGCTTCTATTGTAAATTTCCAGGAGGTTCAGAGCTACAAGTATATTTCCACAGTTATGTTGTAGATGTGGTGAGGATTTTCTTGTTTTGTTTTGTTTTTTTTCTTTTTGCAGCCAGTAAATATTTACACACAAATGTAGGGAAAGCAACTTTACTGTAGCTTTGTTATACAATAGCTGGAAACTGAAGGAAGGTTACCCATGGCTAATTGTGTGTGGAGGGGGAAGTGTTGAATATTTTATCACACTCTAGTGCTGACTGGCTGAAGAGATATAAACAAGCCCAGGGAAGATTCAGCTGCCTAAGCAAATACAAGTAGGATCTTTTGCAAAGACCTTGCAAATTGTTTAACAAGAGTTGTGCTTTTCCTGCCAGGAAAAAACAACAACTATTTAATTTCCTGGATAATAGTATGGTAGGCTAGTTTCCTGCTGTTCCTTCACCCAGAAGCCCTTTCAAATCTAATCTTTTATCTTTGAATATTACAATCAAATATACATTTAAAAAAAACCAGTTTTCTCAGCCTGGTACCTTAGATTATAACAAATTCCAGGGATCTGAATTCAAACCTGGAATATCCACTGCAATGGATAAGGAAATGGAGCCAGCGGTAGGTTTCACTTATATTTATCATCGATTCGCTGCGTGCATGCATGCTTGCTTCACGCATTCGCCAAGGTTCTATTTACCTTTACTACAGGTTTGCAACGGGAGTGTGTGCGCATGCGCAGATCCACCATGATGACGTCCGGGCGGGTGGGCAGAGCCTCCTGCCGCTTTTACTACCGGTTCGCAAGAACCGGACTGAACCGGGAACAGCCCACCACTGGCATGCACGGACACACCTTCAGTGCATGCGCCCAGCCTCAAAAATATGGCTAAATAGGATGGCAAAGAGCCAGGGCAGGTGGCCAGATCCTGAAGATGAAACTCAAATACTTTGGCCACCAAATGAGAAGGAAGGACTCCCTGGAGAAGAGCCTGATGATGGGAACGATGGAGGGCAAAAGAAGAAGGGGACGGCAGAGAACGAGGTGGCTGGATGGAGTCACTGAAGCAGTCGGCGTGCGCTTCAATGGACTTCAGAGGATAGTAGAGGACAGGAAGGCCTGGAGGAACATTGCCCATGGGGTCGCGATGGGTGGGACACAACTTTGCCATACCAGACAAGTGGCTGTCCAATCTCTTCTTAAAAGCCTCAAGTGATGGAGCACCCACAACGTCTGATAGCAAGTTGTTCCACTGATTAGTTATTTGCACTGTCAGGAAATTTCTCCTTAGTTCTCTCCTTGATTAATCTCCTTGTTGCTTCTCTCCTTGATTAATTTCCACCCATTGCTTCTTGTCCTGCCTTCAGGTGCTTTGGAGAATAGCTTGACTCCCTCTTCTTTGTGGCAACCCCTGAGATATTGGAAAACTGCTATCAGGTCTCCCCCAGTCCTTCTTTTCATTAAACTAGACCAAAGATACTAAAACCAAATATTCATTCCATAGATGAGTGATCTTAAAGCAAGGTATGAGAAGTGGCTATCCCACTGTCAATCCTAATGCAAAACATGGAAGTTTTGCATTAGGGTATTTTCCCCCCTGCAAAGAATGCATTTTTCATTAACTTTTAAAGATTAGGAGAACCGTCTTGCCTTTTTGACTGTAATAAAAAGGTCAGATTTCTTTCCAGCTGAACTCTTCTTCATGACCGCATTGGTGTAATTTTCTTGGCCCCGATATGATTGCTGTAATCAATCTATCTTCAGAAGTATTTATTTTCAAACTAAAGTCACCCGAGTGGGCCTTATTTTTTTTTAAAAAAAATCTTACGGTATATACCCTGTTTTCCCCCAAAATAAGACATCGCCTGATAATAAGCCCAATCGGGCTTTTGAGCACATGGCAATAAGGCCAAGCGCTTATTTCAGGGTTCAAAAAAATATAAGACAGGGTCTTATTTTCAGGAAAACACGGTATTTAAAATATTGTAGAGCTGTGTGGCAATATAACGAAATATGCATTTAATAGAGTGGCATGTTAGTTCTTTGAAAATGTTAATTGACATTGTAGATTATTGCTACCTCAGATGTCCCAAAGACGATTCAGTGGGAATTGTGCACGAAAAGCAAATTATGTAATGGTCATGAAAGATGCAATGAATGTTAGCGATGCCCTTCATGGTAACTAGCTAGGCTTGTTCTCAGCTTCCAAATTCCGTTAGTGTATATCTCGTTTTTCTTAAAGATACAGGAAGATTAAAAAAAAGATACTTGATTTAGAAGGGGGTGGGTGGGAGAGAGAGAGAGAGAAAGAGGATAGAGGATAGACAATTGATAGATACAGACAGACAGATGATTGAGATAAATAGATGATAAACAGATATAGAGAGATGATAGATACATATAGATGATGATGATTGATAATAGATGATAGAGAAAGAGAGAGGAGAGAGAGAGGTGAGGAAGAGGGGGAGGGGAGGGGGAGGGAGGGAGGGGGAGGGAGGGAGTGGGGGAGAGAGAAATATAGGGGATAGATGATAGCCAAATGATAGCTACAGACAGATAGATAATTGAGATTGATAGATATACACAGACAGATATAGAGACACGGTAGATACATAGATATAGATATAGATGATGATTGATGATAGATTATAGCTAGGTAGCTAGGTAGATAGATAGATAGATAGATAGATAGATAGATAGATAGATAGATAGATAGATAGATAGATAGATAGATAGATAGATAGATGGATGTGTAGGAGGGAGGGAGAGGTGGGAGGGAGGGAGAGACCTAGCATCTAATCAAGGCTAGGAGATTGCAGGCAATTTATTGAAAAAGTGAGGAGTTCTCCTGAATACATAAACCAGGGAGTTAACCATGTAAGTACAGAGGAAGCTGTTCTGAGGTGAAAACTATAGTAAATCATGGAGGTCAGGGCATAGAAGTGAGAAGGCTGGACCAATTATCAAATAAGCTTGTTTGAAGTTATGGCTGAAATAAATCCGTGGTGCACCAATTCGCAAGGATTGAGATGCCAGTAAAGATCACCCAATTGCTCGCAAAGCTGTTAGCCTCACTTTGTGCGATATTAAATCGTCTACCCTCCTTCCAGACAGCACGGGGAGCATCTCTTCCTTTCCTAAAAGAGCGTGAATATCATCTTTGTGTCGTTCTTCTCAGCCTCTTCCAAGCCGTTAGGACCTCAGCCAAGATCTGCTGACTTGGCACTGTCAAAATGATTTAGTAGTTGGGGGAGGGATCTGGCCATTAACAAGAAAATATCTGGTTCTGTTGGCTGAGAGCCACACCACTCGCTCACAACGGGGAGGTAGTTTGTCAGCTTCACGTTTTCATGGATGGTATAGGGTTCCCAGCTTGAGCAGAGGGTTGGACTAGAGGGTTCCTTCCAATTTCCCTTCCAAGGTCCCTGCCACAGAGAGGAGGAGGTCAATCTGTTTTCCAAGGCACCTGAAGGCCAGACAAGGAATAATGGATGGAAACTGATCAAGGAGAGATTCAACCTGGAAATAAGGAGACATTTCCTGACAGTGAGAACCATCAACCCATGGAACAGAAGTTGCCTTCAGAAGTTGTGGGAGCTTCATCACTGGAGGCTTTCAAGAAGAGACTGGACTGCCATCTATCAAAAATGGTGTAGGATCTGCTTGGGTGCAGGGGGTTTGTGGACTAGATCAGGTGTCAGCAACCTGTGGCTCCGGAGCCACATGTGGTTCTTTGGGCCCTCTGCTGTGGCTCTCTGTCTGGTGATCCCACCACTGACTGGCCCCGCCCCTCGCCCTCCCCTCCCAGTCACTCCTTGCCTGACTTGAGAAGGTAAGGGTGACGGTGGGTGATGGAGAAGTAGCTGGGGCAGAGACAGAGAAATACAGAGAGGGGGGGGAGAAAGGGAGAGAGGGGGGAGGGAGAGAGAGATGTCAAAACGGTTTTGTGGTTCCCAGTGTTTTTTAACAACTGGTTCTCTGCCCTAATGACCAGCTGGGTAGGTGTGGCTAGGGGGTCATGTGACTGGTGGAAGTGAGTGACATCGAGTTGGCCACGCCCACCCAGGTTTTGTGGCTCCGGGTGTTTTCTTTTCTGTGGGAAACGGGTCCAAATGGCTCTTTTGAGTGTTTAAGATTGCAGACCCCTGGATTAGATGACCTCAAAGGTCCCTTCCAACTCCGTTAATCTGTAACCTCTGTAACTCTGTTATTCTATTTAAATAAATCTATTACATTGGGAGGGTCATCTACCAACAGTGAAGTATCTTCAGGCATAAGAAATGGGTAGAACTGTGCTATCCTATGCCTCTATACAGGATCATGGTGGTATACAGAGGTGAAATGCTCCCAGTTTGGACCGGATCGCCTGATCCAGTAGCGATGGCGGTGGGTGGTTCGGAGAAGCGGTAGCAAAAATCCCTGCGCCCTGCCCCCACCATGCCCAGCTGAGCCGCACGATCATCCGAGGCTTTTTTTTTAACTTTTCAAAGGATTTTTTCTACAACCTCTTCCGATGAAAAAATGCTTTTAAAAGTAAAAAAAAAAAGCCTCTGATGATCACGCGGCTCAGCTGGGATCGTCAGAGGCTTTTCAAAGCATTTTTTTCTGCAACCTCTTGGCCGAAGAGGTGATAAAAAAAAATGCTTTGAAAAGTCTCTGACGATCCCAGCTGAGTTGCCTGATCGGCAGAGGCTTTTCAAAGCATTAGAAAAAATGCTTTGAAAAGTTTAAAAATAATAAAAGTTGGCCACGCCCACCCAGTCACATTACCCTCCCCCACCAAGCCACGCCCACAGAACCAGTAGTAACAAATTTTATATTTCACCCCTGGATCAGATAGAATATGGGACCCATGGATGGTATTCACCCATGTATTCACTTACTTTCCCTACCGGTTCATAAATGTGTGTGCGCATGAGCCCCCACTTTGCTCTCATGTGCCCTGTCCACACATATGCCCAGCCTTCCGTGCATGTGCTTTGCTGGCGCGCGTGCCTTCTGCGCATGCGCCTGGCCTCAAAAACGTGCCTAAATAGGATGGCATAGAGGCGGTGGGGGAACGGGCCCACCCATGATTTCCGCTACCGGTTCGGGCGAATTGGTCTGAACTGGCTGAATACCATGTCTGATATGGCAATGAAAACAGGTCTACTAAACTTGGATTTTTAAAGTTCTGGAAGCAAACTTAAAAGAGGCAAAATTGTGCACCCGCCAGCCGCTATTATGATTATTGTCCTTACAACATCGACAGCGTCCTTCAAATAAGAAAAGCTACCAAAAAATTTCCATTCTCTCCTTTGGGAATATAAAGGCTTCTGCCTTAAGGTACTCTTTCTTTCTTTCTTTCTTTTAACTTTGAGAAGAAAACAGGAAGTTCATCCAGCTAAGGATAATATCTAATAAACCTCACTATCCCCAAGGGAACATGGGCAGACATGACACAACAATTATATCCCACTGCATTCAATATTCTCTTCCATCTCCAGATCGATAAAGGATCTCGCCGGAAGCCAATTCAGCAGAATTTATTGCAATCCTCCAAGGAATAGTCCAAATTTCAGTCATCTAAGTGACGGGCGATTCCTTCATCTACATAGCTGGGATTCAGTTTATATAAGTAAGTATTTATAGGAAGACATTTTGAAAAATGAAAAGCTTCCATTAATAGGTAAAGTCAGAACTACATTTGCAAAAAAGGAAACAGGTTAGGGCAGGGGTGTCAAACTCGCAGCCCACAGGCTGGATGCGTCACATGCTGGCTCCACCCACGCCCAGTTTAGCAAAGGAGAAAAAAGTCCCACCTGCAAAAGAAAAAACAAGGAAGTTCAATTGCCTCCTGGGAAAAAAGCACCTTTGGGACAACCATGACCTGGATGTAGTGGTGGGATTCAAGTAATTTAACAACCGGTTCTCTGCCCTAATGATTTCTTCCAACAACCACTTTGCCAAACTGCTCAGAAAGTTAACAACCGGTTCTCCCGAAGTGGTGCGAACCGGCTGAATCCCACCGCTGCCTGGATGATTGAGAATCTCGACAGACAATCAGATCTTTCTCACACTTGGGATAGGAGCAACTCTGCCTTTAACAGAGTTGGAGGGGACCTTGGAGGTCTTCTACTCAAAGCAGCAGACCCTACACCAGTGATGGCAAACCTTTTCGGCACTGAGTGCCCAAACCGGAACACGCATGCATGTATGTGCATGTACACGCCCCAGAGCACCGGAAATCCGAAGACCAGCTGTCCGGTGCACACATGCCTGTTTTTTTTACCGTTTTTGGCCATTTTTTTCAGACCGTTTTCAGGCTGTTTTTTCAGGCTGTTTTCAAGCTGTTTTTTCAGGCCGTTTTTTCAGGCCATTTTCAAGCCATTTTTTCAGGCCGTTTTTAGGCTGTTTTTTCAGGCTGTTTTCAGGCTGTTTTCAGGCTGTTTTTTCAGGCTGTTTTTTCAGGCCGTTTTCAGGCTGTTTTTTCAGGCCGTTTTCAGGTTATTTTTTCAGGCCATTTTCAGGCCGTTTTTTCAAGCTGTTTTCAGGCCATTTTTTCAGCCCGTTTTCAAGCCATTTTTTCAGCCCGTTTTTCGGGCCTGAAAACATTTGGCCTGAAAAACAGCCTGAAAACAGCCCAAAAAACGGCCTGAAAACGCCCTGTTTTTTAGTCATTTTTCCGGCCATTTTCAGGCCATTTTCTGATGCTCCGGCACCCATGAAGACCAGCTGGCTGGCATGCATGTGCACACTGGAAACCAGAAGAACAGCTGGTGATACTTGTGCCATAGGTTCGCCATCACGGCCCTACACCATTTCAGACGAGCAGTTATCCAGCCTTTTCTTTAAAATTTCACAACTGATTAATTGTTCGAACTGTCGGGAAATTTCTCCTTAGTTCTAGGTTGCTTCTCTCCTTGGTTAGTTTCCATCCGTTGCTTCTTCTCCTGCCTTCAGCTGCTTTGGAGAATAGGTTGACCCCCTCTTCTTTGGGACAGCCCCTCAAGTATTGGAAAACTGTTATCATGTCACCCTGAGTCCTTATTTTCACCAGATTAGTGACATCCAATTCCTACAACTTATGTCAGCTCTACTAAGTAAATTCAGTTAAGGTCTACAAGCGGTTACTGAGATAACTTGGGTGAGCTGAATATTGTAAATCTGATGCTGGCTTTCAAGGGTACCGCACGTTGCTTGGCTGCGTGGAGAAGAAAATGCAGATTTAAAAGACACAGCCCATTCTTTTGAAGACAATAAAGACAATAAAGTCCATATTTTGAAGACAACAAAGACAACAACAGGAAGCAGCATGTGAAGCTGGGCAAAATCATATCAGATAACTGTACAATTAGCACGGGCACCCAAGGCTGTGTGCTCTCTCCACTTCTCTTCTCTCTACACACCAATGACTGCATCTGAAAAGATCCCTCTGTTAAAGTACTGAAGTTTGCAGATGATACAACAGTGATTAGCCTCATTCGAGACAATGATGAATCTGCATACAGACGGGAGGTTGAACAAGTAGCCTTGTGGTGCAACCAGAACAATCTTGAACTAAACACACTCAAAAGTGTAGAAATGGTGGTGGATTTTAGGAGAAACCCTCCCATACTACCACCTCTTACAATACTAGACAACACAGGATCAACAGTAGAGATCTTCAAGTTTCTAGGTTCTAAGATATCTCAAGACCTAAAATGGACACCTAACATCAAAAACGTCATCAAAAAAGCACAACAAAGAATGTTCTTTCTACGCCAACTCAGGAAGCTCAAACTGTCCAAGGAGCTGCTGATCCAGTTCTACAGAGGAATTCTTGAGTCTGTCATCTGCACCTCTATCACTGTCTGGTTTGGCTCTGCAACCCAACAAGACAGACACAGACTTCAGAGGATAATTAGAACTGCAGAAAAAACAATGGCTACCAACCTGCCTTCCATTGAGGACCTGTATACCGCACGAGTCAAAAAGAGGGCTGTGAAAATATCTACAGACCCCTCACATCCTGGACATAAACTGTTTCAACTCCTACCCTCAAAACAATCCTAAAGAGCACTGCACACCAGAACAACTAGACACAAGGACAGTTGTTTCCCCTAAATGCCATCTCCCTGCTGAACAACTAATTCCCACAACAATGTCAAACTATTTACTAAGGCTGCATTATGATTATTCTTCTCATCCTTCCTATTACCTATCTCCTTTTCTACTTATGACTTTGTTGCTTGTATCTTTATAATTTATATTGTTTTACATAGTTCCTAGTATAATTTTTGTTGAATGCTTATTTAGTATCCTATGACTGTCACTAAGTGTTATATCTTATGATTCATGATGAATGTATTTTTTTTCCTTTTCATGTGCATTGAGAGCATATGCACCAAAGATAAATTCTTTGTGCGTCCAATCACACTTCGCCAATAAAGAATTCTATTCTATTCTGTTCTGTTCTGTTCTGTTCTGTTCTGTTCTGTTCTCTTCTCTTCTCTTCTCTTCTCTTCTCTTCTCTTCTCTTCCATTCCATTCCATTCCATTCCATTCCATTCTTGATAAATTACCCACCCATCCCAACCTCCATAATTCCCTTTATTCCACTCCTCGCTTAACGACATGGTTTTTTTTTCTTCTTCTTCTAATCGCTCAGGAAAGAAGCTTTGCATCGGGCAACACTACAAAATGGAGCCCTTGAACTTGTGATTCCTTTAAAAATAAAAAAATAACACAGTTCCAGAAGTTGTATAGACTTTACTACAGCCATCACTGCAGCAATCCCTGAAGAACAAGCTGTTTGGTTCTATTTCCTCTAAAACATCCCTCTGACCGGGGAAAAAAAATACTAATATCCTGAGCTATACAAACACTTCCCCGAACTTTTGAAAAGTTCTGATCCAGAAGAAACCTGCTGTCTTTCGCTTCTGTTTTCACATACCCATAAAGTTAATTCTTTTTGGTTGTTTGCTTCTCCCTCCCTCCTACCCATCCATCTTCCTTGCCCTGAATGTCTCCCTCCAGGTGATTTTTTTTTTTTTGCCTGCCAAGAATTTCTCATTTGTTTTCAATAATATCTCCGCTTGCATTCCCGTGCCTGCACACATCAGCAGGATAAACAAGGAAACTGTCACCATAGTTTTTGCTAAAGCCATTTCCAGAAGCTGGAAGTAGAGACTTTTTTCTCCTCCTGCATCTCTGGGAAATAATCAGGTGGGGGGGGGGGGAAAGATGCTTAAAAATAATTAGCTGGAGTTCAGGAACGGATGCCGTAAGTTTCCATTCTCTTTGGCACTTGCCAAGAGAAATCGGTCGCTTGAATTTAATCCGATCATCCCTTTTTGAAAGTCTCCCAGCCAGGAGAAAAACCGTAGTAAATTTTGGACGAATCATTGCCAGAGAAAGCTTGATATAAGTTATTGAAGAAGTCCTTGCTCTCCGCCAGTCTGATGAAGTAGGTCAAGAGAAAAATCATCTGTATGCAAGAGATACCGCGGGCTCACATCCTCAGCCGTAAAATTAATATCTGATAAACACCGAAGCTCAGCTGTCTCCTAAAACTGGGAGCCGTACTGTACACGAGATTTATTTCCTTCCTTCCTTCTTCCCTCTTGACAATTAGAAAGGGAGGGAGGGAGGGAGGCTAGACGTGAGCAGAAGAGACAAAAATTCGTTTGAAGACTTCATTGGAAGAGAAAGAGGTAAAAGCCAGGGGAGTGATTTAGAGATGCAGGACAGATATTATATTTATTGTGTACCCTTTTCGATAAGGTAGGCAATTGATCACTGGGGAGGTTGGTATTTCATTCCAGAAACATCTCGCGCTTTCCCACTTTGCAGAATTCTGTTTCTGGAAGAAAAGAAAAAAAAATTGGATGCAAGGGTAGCTTTGATTTCAGAAGCAAATAAAAGCTGACATTATTCCGTTTTAGTCTGGGGAGCGACGTCCAATCAGATAAAGGCATTCTTAGGGCCTACAATCAGACGTGAAATTCAGAAGGTTCTGACAGGTTCTGGAAAACCGGTAGCGGAAATTTTGAGTAGTTCAGAGAACCAGCAAATACGAACCCTGGCTGGCCCCAGAGGTGGGGTGGGAATGGGGATTTTGCAGTATCCTTCCCCTGGAGTAGAGTGGGA
>WNWU01000049.1:4795575-4806061 GCA_012654045.1 Ptyas mucosa
CGGAAAGTTTGAGCAGTTCGGAGAACCGGTAGCGGAAAGTTTGAGCAATTCGGAGAACCAGCAAATACCACCTCTGGCTGGCCTTAGAGTGGGGTAGGAATGAAAGTTTTGCAGTATCCTTCCCCTGCCACGTCCACCAAGCCACACCCACCAAGCCACACCCACAGAACCGGTAGTAAAAAAAATTGGATTTCACCACTGGAAAGATTCCATTGTACCTTTAGTGAAAAAAAAATGAGTAACTTTTCCCGCAACATTTTAGATTTACTAATTTAGATTTTAGATTTACTAGATTTGCATTACTATCTGGTAGATAGTAGATGTTAGATAGGTAGATGTTAGTTCTAGATTGTTTTGTAGATGTGTTAGAGTACAATTCCTGTCCTGGGGGGAAAAACACTAAAGGCCTTGTTACACACAGAACGTTTGGAAAGTTATTTTGTTTGCTTTTGAACATTAGCACTTAGGGCATTACAAAGTGTGCCATTCAATACTACAGACTGGCGCAAATGAAGATGTCCTGATTAAATTTATCTCGGTGCTACCTTCAGCGTTTTATGATTTACACAGAAAAGAATTGAGGAGGGGAGACGGTGTAACTATAAAGGATTCCTCAAAAGAATCGTAACACTCTTTGGCCGGTTGGGTTTTTCTCTCTCTCTCTCCCTCTTTTTCTCTTTCTTTCTCTGTATCTCTCTTTTTCTTTCTGTCTGTCTCTGTCTTCCTCTCTCTCTCTCTTTCTCCCTGTCTCTGTCACTCTGCCTTCCTCTCTGTCTCTTTTTCCTCTGTCTCTCTTTCTCTTTGTCTCTGTCTTCCTCTTTCTTTCTTTCTTTCTCTCTGTCTCTGTCGCTCTGCCTTCCTGTCTCTTTCTCTCTCTCTCTTTCTCTCTCTCTCTGTCTGTCACTCTCTGTCTGCCTCTCTGTCTCTCTCTCTTTCTCTTTTCTCTTTCTCTTTCTCTCTGTCTCTGTCGCTCTGCCTTCCTGTCTTTTTCTCTCTTTCTCTCTCTTTCTCTCTTTCTGTCTCTGTCACTCTCTGTCTTCCTCTCTGTCTCTCTCTCTTTCTCTCCCTGTCTCTCCGTCTCTGTCTTCCTCTCTTTTTTTTCTCTCTGCCGTCCTCTCTTTCTTTCTCTCTCTCTCTCTTTCTCTCTGTCTCTCTCTCTCTGTCTCTCTCTCTCTCATGTGTGTGTGTGTGTGTGCCTTTGAGTCATTGTTGCCTCCTATCAATGCCTAGATTAGTCCCTGCAGCTTTCTTGTCAAGAGTTTGGAAGTGGTTTGCCATTGCCTTCTTCCTAGGGCTGAAAGAGACTGACTGGCTCAAGATCCCCTAGCTGGATTTATGCTTAATGTGAGAATCGTACTCACAGTCTCCCGCTTCTAATCTCAATCGCTACACCGGGTTGGCCAATTCTACAGAATTCAACAGGCTTTTTGGCCTTACTCTGCTCCAAAACCAAATTCGTCCCACGCCAAATTAACGGACTTCTGGAAACCAAGAAAGAATTTCAAACTTGAGGTTTGCAAGGAGGCAGGAAAAACATAGGCTTCCTTGAACAAGCTATTATTGGATACCTTACCCTCAGGAAACCTAAAATAAAATGAAAGTAAAACATGTGTAAGACCCAGATAATTTTAAAGGTCAAATGAACGATTGATTCTAAAGACTCGTGAAAAGAACTGAAGAACTGAAGATATCTCTGGAGGAGAGGGGCGGTTGGTTTTTTTAAAAAAAATATTTTATTAATTTACATGATTACCAGCAAAGTGCACCAGATCTTTGGAATATCATGCCTTATGTTTATAATTCATTGATAGGTCTTCTGTCTTTTTGCAGTAGCTCACGGCTGAAATAATTCCCAGTGCCGCCTCTTCAGACGTTAAAAAAATCCACAGAAAAGATGAAAAATGGTTAGGAAAAGAGAAAGCAGGATTCTTTGAAGGAACATCGGTAAAAATATTCTTTTCATAAAGGTGCTTTTTCAGGAGGCAACTGGACGGTCTTGGTTGTTTTGTTGTTTTTTTTTCTTTTGAAGGCATTTTGCGTCTTAGCCAAGAAGCTTATTCAGCTTTGACTGGATGGGACAAGAAGAAAATAAATAGTATAAAGGGAATTGGGGGGAAATGTAAATATTAGAAGATGACCACTATGAAATAGCTGTAAAAAGAGAGAGTGTGTGTGTATATATATATATGTTTTGTGTTTTTTTTAAAAAAAATAAAATAAATCGAAACATGGGAAAAGTCCCATAGCTTGGAGAGACCGATCTGTTATTTTGGTCAAGGTTTATCTCTTCCTGAGAGAAGTCCTTATCTGTTTAGATGGATCCCATCCTAACATGAGTTCAACGAATTTCCTGGATCATCTCCAAATACTTACTATTGGGTGGGAGATTAAATGCGTTTGACGCTGAGGAAACAAGATTCAAGCTTTCATTATTATGTGGAAGCTGTCACTCCATCTTCTATAGCGTCACAGGGCTGGAAGGACCCTGGAGATCTTATAGTCCAACCCCTTGGCCAAGGCTGGAGATCTTATTGCACGTCTTGCAATAAGGGGTGGGCTTCACAAATTTTAGCAAGGGGTTCTCTAGCCGGTTGCTGGGTGGGCGTGGCCATGGTAGGCATGGCATTTTTGCCCTCCCCAGGCTCTGGAGTCTTTCCTTGAGCATCTGGGAGGGTGAAAATGGTCTCCCCAGGCTCCGGAGGCCATCTGGAGGCTTGGAAACTGGCCCATTTCTGGCCTTCCCGAACCTCCTGTAAGGCCCATTTTTCACCCTCCCCGAACCTCCGTGAGTGCCCTGCACTTACCTGTAGCCAAAACAGGCCATGTGGGGACTCCTGGGAGGGGCAGAGTGGGCAGGGCCAGCCAGGAGTAGGATTTGGGAGTTCTCCGAACTGCACAGAATCTTAGCTAGAGGTTCTCCCGAACCCCCAGCAGCCCAACCCTGGTCTTGCGATGTCTTCTGAACAATCGCTGAACCTCACTATTCAAAAAGTCAGGAGCTTCCTTCTAGTTTTATCTAGGTTGTCAAATATGCTTGTAGGTATCGTTTTCTGGAGTTGAGAACTTTGACATAGTTGGCAAGTGTCCGTAAGTAGCTCAGGAAGCATTGAAGCTCATTGATCTGCAAGGCATGTTGCTCCCAAGCTTCCTAAATGTCTCAGATGTGTGCTGGATATGACTCTTAACTTCTCGGAGGGTTGGCACCACTGCCATCCGCAATTGTAGAATTGTGGGTAATAAAGCATATTGTGCCACAATAGCAATAGCATTTAGGCTTATATATCACCCCATAGTGCTTTACAGCCCTTTCTAAGTGATTGACAATCCCAGTCTATTGTCCCCAACAATCTGGGTCCTCATTTTACCAACCTCGGAAGGATGGAAGAGTTGAGTCAACCTTGAGCCCATCAGAATGGAACTCCAGGCTCTGGGCAGAGTTAGCCTGCAATACTGCATTCTAACCATTGCGCCACCAGGAAGAAGAATAAGAAAGGGAATAAGAGAGGAAGGAAGGAAGGAAGGAAGGAAGGAAGGAAGGAAGGAAGGAAGGAAGGAAGGAAGGAAAGAAGGAAGGAAGGAATAGCACTTATACACCGCTTCATAGTGCTTCACAGCCCGCTCTAAGCAGTTTACAGAATCAGATATTACCCCCAATAATATGGGTCTTCATCTTACCAACCTCGGAAAGATGGAAGACTGAGTCAACCTTGAGCCCATCAGGATCGGACTCTAGGCTCTGGGCAGAGTTAGCCAGCAATACTGCATTCTAACCACTGCACCACCAGGAAGAAGAATAAGAAAGCGAAGAAGGGAGGGAGGGAGGGAGGGAGGGAGGGAGGGAGGGAGGGAGGGAGGAAAGGAAGGAAGGAAGGAAGGAAGGAAGGAAGGAAGGAAGGAAGGAAGGAAGGAAGGAAGGAAGGAAGGAAAGAAGGAAGGAAGGAATAGCACTTATACACCGCTTCATAGTGCTTCACAGCCCGCTCTAAGCAGTTTACAGAATCAGATATTACCCCCAATAATATGGGTCTTCATCTTACCAACCTCGGAAAGATGGAAGACTGAGTCAACCTTGAGCCCATCAGGATCGAACTCCAAGCTGTGAGTTAGCTTGCAATACTGCGCTTTGACCTCTAAGCCACCAGAATTAAAATCATCACCTGCCCTGATCTTAAGGTGCTTGCAAGGGTTTTTGGGCTCTTTCTGTGGCTTGAGAATCCCCGTGTCTCTCATTTCAACTCAAGGCTTCCTCTCAATTGCTTTTGATTTTAGGTGCTCCTCCATCTCAACCACTTCTTGAGCCTCGATATACTTCTGCTGATCATAGGTGCGCTCTTCTCTCGGCTGCTTCTAGTGTCCTTGGGATGCTGTTCAACAACTATTGTTGTGTCTGCTCTTCCTTTTCCAGTTGCCAAGTGACAAAGGTGGGGACACTCAATATGCACGCTTTCCAGAAAGATGGATATATTTAGAAGATGCTTCAGAAGTTAAAAGCATTCAAGCATAGGAGGGGGGAGAGAGAAAAAGATGACCTGTTTTGGTCTTGCTTCTTTGGACAAGTAAGACAGTGGTGGGATTCAAATAATTTAACAATTGGTTCTCTGCCCTAATGACCAGCTGGATGGGCATGGCTATAGTGGGCATGGCCAGGCAGCACTCGGCCTCCTGCACCCCCCTGGGAACAAAAATGGGGGCCATGGGGGGGACGGCATCGTACCCCACCCCGCCCCTGTGCCCTGTTTTGGGCCTAGTAGGCCTCCCTGCAGCCTCCTGGGAGCAAAAACAGGCTACCAGGGACAGAGCTGCATCCACCCCCTGTACTCCATTTTGGGCCTAGTACAGTGGTAGGTTGCCCCCAGTTTCGACCGGTTCGCAAGAACCGGTAGTAAAACCAGCAGGAGGCTCCGCCCACCACACCGGATTTCATCATAGGCAATCTGTGCATGTGAACCGGTAGTAAAGGTAAGTAGAACCCAACCCTGGCCTAGTAGGCCTCCCTGTACTTACCTGGGAGCCAAAACAGGGTGCGTGGGGATTCCTGGAAGGGGCAGGGAGGGGAGGGGCCGGGCCAGCCAGCAATTTAACAACCGGTTTGCCCAAACTGACTGAATCCCACCACTGAAGTAAGATGATACTAAGAATTGGTAGATCAGTGTAGAATGCCACCTCAACATTTCTTCCCTCATTGTTGACTTTTGACACATTGCTTTTCCTTTTGCCTTTCATATTGTTCACAACTCCTTACTTGCTCAATTCCGGGCCACTCTTCTCTGACATAATTTTTGCACGGCCATCTTTGACGATTTCCAGTAGTGCTCAAACTTGGGTTATGTTTCTCAGCTGTTCAGCATATGTAGCACATTCATCTTTCCCTCGATATCTCTTCCCTTTTTTTCACAGCTCCCATATTTGCTCGAGTCGATGGCTTCTCTCATCATAGCGGCCTTGGGACCCGTGTTGTACGATGGTGGTGGTGCAGGGGTGAAATCCAGCAGGTTTTGACAGGTTCTGGAGAACCGGCAGCGGAAATTTTGAGTAGTTCGGAGAACCGGCAAATACCACCTCTGGCTGGCCCCAGGAGTGGGGAGGGAATGGAGATTTTGCAATATCCTTCATCTGTCTGTCTGTCTGTCCGTCCGTCCGTCCTCCATCCATCCATCCATCCATCCATCCATCCATCCAATGAAAAATTCTAATCATGGTATCAGTTTAAAGTAGATAAAACCTCATCACTGTCTAAATTATAGCACATGGCTATTGGACCCTTTCTTTTAAATCTTCATAACATGGACATATGTTTACTCCAGAGGTGAAATCCAGCAGGTTTCGACAGGTTCTGGAGAACCGGTAGCGGAAATTTTGAGTAGTTTGGAGAATCGGCAAATACCACCTCTGTCTGGCCCCAGAGTGGGGTGGGAACGGAGATTTTGCAGTATCCTTCCCCCAGGAGTGGGATGGGAATGGGGATTTTGCACTATCCTTCCCCTGGAGTGGGGAGGGAATGGGGATTTTGCACTATCCTTCCCCTGCCACGCCCAACAAGCCACACCATGCCCATCAAGCTACGCCCACAGAACTGGTAGTAAAAAAATTTGACTTTCACCATTTGGGTGGTGTCTCGCAGGGATGGGATGTACACCGTCACCTTCTCCTGGAAAAAAAAAGGGGGGACCTTGTTCTGATTGGATTTGGGGCTGCAATTTTCTTTTCTTTTTTTCTTTTTTCTTTTTAATATTTTATTGATTTTAGAAAACATACACACAGAGAAAAAGAAAAAATACAAACACAACAATACACAACATATACAACATTAAAAAGTGATAACTTATTTCTTGAGATAGTACATCGGTAAATTACATTTCTCAATATCTATATCCCCATTTTACCTTATATAACGATATTTTTTGAGGCTCTATTTTAATTCTAATGTATCTCGTTTGGTGCACAAATTGATTCCCAAATCTTTTGGGATCGTCTTTCATTTGGTTTTCCTTTTCTCCAACCATTGATACCACTTTTGCCAGACCAGGTAGTATTCAGATTCTTCCTTTTCTTGGATTTCTTTAGTGAGTTTGTCCTTCTCAGCACATTCCATTACTTTCGATATTATTTTATCTTGTGTTGGGATTTCTTCTGATTTCCAATTTTGTGCAAAGATGATTCTCGCTGCAGTCAAAATATGTGTAATTAAATATATTGTTTCTTTTTCGTAGTTGTTTGTGAATATACCTAATAAATAGGTTTCCGGTTTTAATGGTATTTTTTGTTCTGTTATTTCTTCTAGTTGGGTTTTGATTTGATTCCAGAATTGTTTTGCTTTTGGGCATAACCACCACATGTGGTAGTATGTCCCTTTGTGTTTTTTTGCATTTCCAACAGAGCAATTTTCAAGTTAGTAAGCTGGAGATTCCATTCAACCTACCCTTCCCCTGAGACTATCTAAGGTTGTTATCCAGCTGTGTCGGATTGCCATGTAGTACCAAGGAAAGCTTTGAAAAAGCAATTATGCTTTGGGAGTATTAGCTGAATATGATTCCAGCTAGCATTCTTGAGATTCTAATCTAAAGACTTGACTGCTTGCTTCCAAACCAGGGACAACGGCTAATGCTAGCAAGACAATTATTTTTCTCTACATTTCCACAAGTTCAGCCCCACTTGAATTTTGTTAACTCCCATTAGTTCAGTAGATACATTATTATTATTATTATTATTTATTCATTAAACTCAGTCAACTGAACATTCAAAAATGCATCACAAATACCACTGACTGGGGCTAATGGTTGATACGGGTTGCTGCCAGCATCCTAGGTATCTACCAAATACCTCCTCCTCCTCCTGCTGCTTCTTCCTCTTCCTCTTCCTCTTCCTCTTCCTCCTCTTCTCCTCCTCCTTTATATACTTTATTCATTAAACATGAAACTCAGTCAACTGAACATTCAAAAATGCATCACAAATACCATTGACTGGGGCTAATGGTTGATACGGGTTGCTGCCAGCGTCCTAGGTATCTACCAAATACCTCCTCCTCCTCCTTCTGCTTCTTCCTCTTCCTCTTCCTCTTCCTCCTCTTCTCCTCCTCCTCCTTTATATACTTTATTCATTAAAGACGAAACTCAGTCAACTGAACATTTAAAAATGCGTCACAAATACCACTGACTGGTGCTAATGGTTGATACGGGTTGCTGCCAGTGTCCTAGGTATCAACCATCGTACAAGATGTACGATGTCCTAAGTAGCGCATTTTTTTGCAGTTCCGCTGGTGTTATTGCAGGAAGCTGCAATTTGCTGATGTATCTTATAAAGTTCTTGGACATGGTACCAAGTGCCCCGATGACAATGGGTATCACTCTCACATGTCTCATCCATACCCATGTAGTTTCGATGGCCAGGTCGCGATATTTCGTGATTTTTTTTCCAGTTCTTTTTCTTCGATTCTGGCATCTCCTGGTACCGCGATGTCAATAAACTGTTCGCTTCGGCCCTTGACAACTGTGATATCTGGCGTGTTGTGTTCCAAATGACGATCCGTATTATAATTATTATTTACTCTTTACATATGAAGAACGGTTGCAGGAACTGGGTATGTCTCATTTGATGAATAGAAGAATTAGGGGGAGACATGATAGCAGTCTTCCAATATCTGAGGGGCTGCCACAAAGAAGAAGGAGTCAAGCTATTCTCCAAAGCATCTGAAGGCAGGACAAGAAGCCATGGATGGAAACTAATCAAGGAGAGAAGCAACCTGGAACTAAGGAGAAATCCCCAGACAGTGAGACCAATTAGCCAGTGGAACTACAGGCTTCCAGAAGTTGTGGATGCTCCAACACTGGAAGTTTTTAAGAAGACATTGGATAGCCATTTGTCTGAAGTGGTGTAGGGTTTCCTGCCTCAGCAGGGGGTTGGACTAGAAGACCTCCAAGGTCCCTTCCAACTCTGTTATTCTGTTCTGTTTAACATTCAATAAGTGCTTAATGAACAGTGTACTGTCTGAGTCCATTTGTTTACATAATACTTTTTAAGTTCCTAATTTCTACCCCTGTTATCCAACCATTGATAAAACAAGTCCCAAGTTCGAAAATATTCCGCGTCTTCTTTTTCTTTTAATTTCCGCGTTAGTCTGTCCATTCCTGCAGGGTCCAATATTTTTTTTTTAATTAGATCTTCTTCTGTAGGTGTTTCCTCGCTTTTCCAATGTTGTGCAAATACAATTCTTGCTGCTGTTAAAACTTGTAATACCCAATATACCTTCCCTTTGTCATTTTTTTCCTGCTATTTTTGCCTAGCAAAAATAGTTCAGTAGATTTCTTGTGCATAGACATGAGCCATAAAATCAATTAAAATTTTCAACTTCAAGGGCGGTCCTGAATTTTCACATTTGACACAACCCTGCAATCATTCAGAACACTTTCTACTGGGGTATATTCAATAGTGGCCAATTTTTTTTTAATTTGATTTATATGCCGCCCTTCTCCGGAGATTCAGGGCGGCTTACAGTGCGTTAAGCAATAGCCTTCATACTTTTGTATATACCTGCTTAGTAGGACTTTCGGGCCCCCCAAGCGGTGTGGAGGCAAAAAAAATAATGACGTTTTTGGGTGGTTCCAAGCAGTGGGGATCGGGGTAACAGTGTTTTCGGGTGGCAGTGCCTTGCCTTATGCCCCCTGCGCAGCGCCTGATTCGCCGACCAGGTCCCGACCTCCGCGTTTCCCCAGGACGCTTCCGGAATCAGGCTCCGACTGAGTTGGCAAAGGCACCAGGGGCAGGGGTAAAATTCAAAATTTTTCCCTACCGGTTCTGTGGGCGTGGCTTGGTGGGCGTGGCAGGGGAAGGATATTGCTGAGGTGGCGCAGTGGTTAAAGTGCAGTACTGCAGCTACTTCAGCTGACTGCTAGTTCAGCAGATCAGCGGATCAAATCTCACCGGCTCCAGGTTGACTCAGCCTTCCATCCTTCTGAGGCGGGTAAAATGAGGACCCAGATTGTTGGGGGCAATATGCTATTTAGTATACTGTTGATTGTTGTAAGCCGCCCAGAGTCCTCAGAGAGTGGGCGGCATAGAAATGTGAATAATAAAATAAAATAAAATAAATTGCAAAATCTCCATTCCCACCCCACTCTGGGGCCAGCCCAAGGTGGTATTTGCCGGTTCTCCGAACTACTCAAAATTTCCGCTACTGGTTCACCAGAACCTGTCAGAACCTGCTGGATTTCACCCCTGCACAGGGGGCTTGCTGGGAAGTCCAGCACCGTGTTTACAAGATGGCAGCATCCAGAGGGACTGAAGTGCTGTGTGTCTATAGGGCCTTGCTGCGAGAAAGCCAGGCTTTCAATGCCTATGGCTATAGGTAGGAAGACGGGGGTGTCTCGAGAGTGGAGCTCAAGTCCCTCTTCTGCCCCCATGAAAATCATCATACCCACTCCAGTTAAATGCACGTGGAGTGATAGGGTTTGTTTTAAACAGATAGAAAGAGCTGTGCTACTCATTATCAAATTCTGAGTGGAAGTGTTAGACAACTTAGAACTACGCCGACTTCAGTCTGACCTAAGCGTAGTACATAAAATTATCTGCCAAAATGTCCTTCCTGTCAATGACTACTTCAGCTTCCACCACATCAATACACGAGCAAGTAATAGATACCAACTCAAGGTAAACCGCTCCAAACTCGATTGCAGAAAATACGACTTCAGCAACAGAGTGGTCAATGCCTGGAATGCACTACCTGACTCTGTAGTTTCTTCTTCCAAACCCCCAAAACTTTAACCTTAAACTGTCTACTGTTGACATCACCCCATTCCTAAGAGATCTGGAAGGGGCGTGCATAAGTGTACCAGCGTGCCTACCGTCTCTGTCCTAATATTCCTTTTTACTCTTAGTCTTTTCATGTATTCAAATTATGTTTATACTTTTACCTGTTATGTTATATATGCTTGACAGATAGATAGATAGATAGATAGATAGATAGATAGATAGATAGATAGATAGATAGATA
>WNWU01000049.1:4811146-4834780 GCA_012654045.1 Ptyas mucosa
ATAGATAGATAGATAGATAGATAGATAGATAGATAGATAGATGAAAGATGATGGATGGATGGATGGATGGATGGATAATGAGAGAGAGACATAGATAGAGAGAGAGAGATGAAAGATGAAAGATGGATGGATGGATGGATGAATAATGAGAGGGAGATAGATAGATAGATAGATAGATAGATAGATAGATAGATAGATATAGATAGATAATGAGAGACAGACAGAGAGAGAAAGAGAGAATGAGAGACAGAAAAGACAGAAAGACAGACAGATAGATAGATAGATAATGAGAAAGAGGAGATAGGCAAATAGATAAAAGATAGACAGACAGACTCCATCCATGGATATTTTCATCATAGAATAGGATAGTTATGGAATGTCAAAGGGCAGAATGTACTAAGAACATTAAGTATTTAATTCACCTGTATTGTCAATATATCCTGTACATGAAGTGTCTGGGGGTTCAGGTTGAGTCAATTTGAGAAAATTAGTCAATTTGATTACAGGCATTTTTAAAATTGCTAGAAAAAAGGTAACGCCGTTGGAAATATTGAACAGCATAGGATGGCAGAAGTGATAAACATTCTCTCTCTCTCTCTCTCTCTCTCTCTCTCTCTCTCTCTCTCTGTGTGTGTGTGTGTGTGTGTGTTTGTGTGTGCATTTCATGTCTTTATTTAATCTTGACTCATGGCAACTGCCTGGATCAGTCCTTGCAGGTTTTTTTGGCAAGATATTTTTTTCCAGAAGTGGTTTGCCATTGCCTGCTTCCTAGGGCTGAGACAGAGTGGCCGGCACAAGGTCATCCAGCTAGCTTCATGCTTAAGGTCAGAATAGAACTCGGGGTCTCATACTTTCTAGCCTGGAGACTATAGTGCATCTTAATCAGGAAGATATTGTGAGAGATCAATCAATCCACTATTGCATTGATAGCGTGTGGTACACATATTATTTTCCTTTCCTTTCCTTTCCTTTTTTTTTTTGCCATCGTTTTATATATTGCAGCATTTGTATTATGCACATTTCTTGGGCTGCTTTTAAACTTGTCCAATATCCAGAGTCGCTTGGCGCACGAGTATCAATGGGATGAAATGAATAAATGCATAGAGATAAAAGACCACTAAATAGAAAGGTGACTCTGAAGACACAGATAAACCTCAACGACTCTCTAAATTAAGAACGCTAATGACCAGCTGTCTGCAAGGAGTATCAATCCTTCCGTTCCCCACCATCCAGCCAGAACCGAAGAAGCTTCTTGGATGAGAAGCGAAACGGCTTCAAAAGAAAAACCAAGAAAATCCAGTTGCCTCCTGAAACAAAGCGCCTTTGGGTTTTTAGGGAAACAGTAATGGGTTGAAAGAGGGGATCAAAGAGGCCATCTATGTCCAAATCGAACAGCCCCCTCCTCAACAGAGGGGGAAAGATACGATATTATCTATCTCCAGTCTACAACACAATCCTTTCAGCAGTTCCAAGAAGGCTCCACACCAGTGGTGAAATGTAAAATTCGTTACTACCGGTTCTGTGGGCGTGGCTTGGTGGTGGTGGGGGGGAATGTGACTGGGTGGGCGTGGCCAATTTTTTTTTTTACTTTTAAAACCATTTTTTTACATGTAAAACCATGTACAAAAAAAAAAATGCTTTCAAAAGGCTCTGACGATCCCAGCTGAGTTACCTGCTAATCAGGCAACTCAACTGGAATCGTCAGAGTTTGGATCGTCAGAGCTATTTAAAAGAAAAAAAAAAGGCTCTGATGATCATGGGGCTCAGCTGGGCATGGGGGTGGGGGTGGGGGCAGGGATTTTTGCTACCGGTTCTCTGAACTGCATGCCGCCATTGCTACCTACTCGCCCGAGTCGGTCCGAACCGGGAGCATTTCACCCCTGCTCCACCCCATTTTCACCACTCAGGGGATCCTGAGGACACAGAGAAACCTCCAAGTGGCCTCAATGACTCCCTAAAAGGATGCAAATGACCAGCTGTCTGCAAGGAGTATCAATCCTTCCATTTCCCCCCGCCATTCAATCAGAGCTGAAGAAGCTTCTTGGGTGAGGAGGGAAACATCTTCAAAAAAAACCCCCAGAAAGTCCAGTTGCCTCTTGGGAAAAAAAAAGGACTTTTTTTTTAATTTGATTTATATGCCACCCTTCTCCGGAGACTCAGGGCGGCTTACAATGCATTAAGCAATAGCCTTCATACTTTTGTATATATTTATACAAAGTCAGCTTATTGCCCCCATAATCCGGGTCCTCGCATTATCTACCTTAGAAAGGATGGAAGGCTGAGTCAACCTTGAGCCTGGTGGGATTTGAACTTGCAGTAATTGCAGGCAGCAGATGTAAGTGGATGTTAATAACTGCCTTAGTTTGCTGAGCCACCAGAGCTCCTGACTTTTGAGACAACCCTGATCTGAATGACTGATCAATCTCCATTGATCCACAATCTTCCACAATCTTCTTACCATCCTAGTCTCCCATACCTGATTGGAGGATGGGTAGATCCCTTCCAAGACCAAGAAAAGGAAAACTCCCTCCCCCCAAAGAGGGGCTGCTTTGATTCGGAGGTTTCCCCCCTCCCCACTTTTCTTCCTCACCTATTCTCTGCTCTTGGGGGGGGGGGCTGCCTTTCCCTTTGGGGGAAACCCCCCTCCCCACTTTCTAGAAGTGAAAGGGGGATTTCTCCTTCCTTCCAAGGCCTGGGGGGGGGCTCTTTTCTCTTTCCCCAGAAAGCCCCCCAAAAACAAGGGAGCGCCAGCCTGACCCAGACGGGACGTCCGGAGCAGAGAGAGAGAGAGGAGGATGGTGGCCAGAGGAACTTTTCCCCGATGAGGCTTTGCTGGGTTTAAAAGAGGCTGGGATTTATTTATCTTCTTTTTTAAAAACATTCTTTTATGCAATCCCAGAAAGCGAGAGAAAGTGAAAGGGCTGGAGAAAACGGCCCCTCGTTTCCTCCCCCCCCCTCTTTGAAGATCATTTCCTTCCAACTAGACCGACGGCAGTCCCCATCCCACCCCAAGGAGACCCCCCCCCCCCAAGGGGGGCAAGAAGACCTCAGGGCTGTGTTGGGGGGAGGAGAAGAAGAGGGGAGGGGGCGACGAGGAGGGCAGGGGGGGGAGAGAAAGTCGGATCTACCCCCCTCCCCCATCGTCCCCGGGACCGTCCTTCGTTTAAAGGGGCGAGGAACCGAGGGTCCCAAGCACGCGTCCCCGCCGGCGGAGCCCAGCTGTGGCGCCGGCTGCGGCTCCTTCTTCTTCTCCTTCTCCTCCTCCACCTCCCTCCTTCCTTCCTTCCCTCCCTCCCTCCCTCCCCACCCACCGCTGGCTGCGCTCTCCGCCTTCTTTCTCGCCTCCCCGTTTGTGGCTTCTGCCAGGCGAGCCAGCCTCCCTTCCTCCCTCCCTCCCTTCTTCTCTCTCTCTCTCTCTCTCTCACTCTCGCGCTCCGGTCTTCACTACCGGGTCAGCGCGGCGGAGAGCCCCAGCTCAGCCAAGGCAGCCAGCCCAGGCTCGCCCCCCGCCTCCGTTCCAGGCGTGCACAGCCAGCCAGCCAGCCCACCCATCCACCCACCCAGCCTTCGCCCCACACTTACCGTACAACTAGTCTTGCTGGCTTGCAGATAGGCAGACAGAAAGAGAGAGAGAGAGAGAGAGAGGAATAGACGCCTAGCCAGCATCCCAGCATCCGAGCTGCAGCGGTGGAAGTGGGGGGCTGCAGCGGGGGCCGCTGCCATGGCTTGCGGCTCCCGCCTCGGCCGCCGCTAGAGCGAGAGCCCGAGGGGGACCGGCCTCTCTCCCCCCTCTCCTTCCTTCCTTCCTTCCTTCCTTCCTTCCTTCCTTCCTTCCTTCCTTCCTTCCTTCCTTCCTCTGTCCCTCCGTCCCTCTACTCTCTCCTTCCTTCCTTTCTTCCTTCCTTCCCCCCATCCCTCCCTCTCTCCCCCCTTTCCAGCCAGACTCAAGGCGGAGGGGGGAAGAGCAGAGCAGCCCCCCGCCCCACCGAGCCCTTCTCTTGCCTCCTCCTCTCTTCCTCCTCCTCTTTCCCTCCTTCTTCCCTCCTTCCTTCCTCCCTCCCTCCCTCCCCCTCCCCTTCCCCGCCGAAGGGAACTCCAAGGACACCCCGAGGCCGGGAGAGAAAGCGAGCCGGCCCGCCTGTCGTCCGTCGCGCCTCCCCCGCCTCCCATCTCCCCCAGCCCCACGGCGATGTCCAAGGGGGGCTCGAAGAAGAAAAGCCACTGGACTAACCGCGTCCACGAATGCGCCGTGGTGAGGAACGCCGAGGGTCAGCTGGGATTCGCGCTCAAAGGGGGAGCCGAGAACGGGCAGTTCCCCTACCTGGGGGAGGTGAAAGCCGGCAAGGTGGTGTACGAGAGCGGCGGGAAGTTGGTGGCCGAGGAGCTGCTGCTGGAGGTGAACGAGACCCCCGTGGCCGGGCTCACCATCCGGGATGTCTTGGCGGTCATCAAGCATTGCAAAGACCCCATCCGGCTGAAGTGTGTCAAGCAAGGTAAGGCCCGGGGATGGAGGGGGGGGGGGAGAGAGGCAGGATAAGGGGGGGTTCCCCCCACTTCCACTGCTGCAGCCAGGGGGTCTTGGGTGTGTGAGTGTGTGTGTGTGTGGGGGGGGTCTCAGCCTCAGGAAAGCAACTTTGAGACTTTCCCCGGACACCGGACGGTGCGTTCTGCGTCAGGAGCATCAGCTAAACCGGGCCAGGAGAACATCCAGCGGCCCAGCACGGGAACAGCCGGGGGGGCGGGGGTCTCTGGGTCTGGCGGGACGACGGTGGTGGTGAGAGGGAGAAAGAAAGCAAGACGAACCGGGGGTGGGTGGGTTGGGAGGGAGGCTCCTCTCCTCTTTTCCCCTCCACCCCCCCCCTTCTGTCCCGACTTTGGGCCCTTGGCCTCTGAGCGCGTGCAGAGCGCTCTGCTTTGCTGCGCATTTCCGCCCCCCTCCCCGTGGTTTTTTGTTTTTTTGATTTGGTTTGCCGGCGAACCGGTTGGGGCGATTTAAAAAAAAAAAAAAACCTCCGCTGAACTTTTTTGGGGGGTGGGTGGGTGGGTAGGAGTGGCGTTTTTGTGGGGTATGCGCCGGCCGGGGAGGTATCATCTTTGGAGGATTTCCCGCAAGGGGGGTGGGTGGGGGGAATCTGTGTAGGATTGCTCTGCGCGCGGCTTGACTTGAGCACCGAGGCTGACTTGGGCTGCTGTCTGAAGGGGAAGGGATTCCTGCAGGGAACTTGTCTTTTGCTTTTAACGCGAGGGGAGGGAGGGGGCTGACAAACTTTCCCCACCCCCCAAAAAAGGAGAGGGGGTGCACCAAGTTGGAATATGCTTCAATTTTTTTTAAAAGGGGGGGGAGGCTTCAAAGCCAACGACCCTAGAGGTAGGAATTTGGAACTTGGCAACGAAAACGCAACCACCTGGGTTAGAAACCCACCCATTGGTTACTAGTAGTTTGCAAGGATGGTGGTAATTAACTCCTAAGGTAGCTCTCGGTTGGGGTAGACGGGGGGTAGAGGCGGAGCTTCATTGAATGGGCTTCTCTCCCCCCCCCCACTCCGGGATTTGCGTCGTATGCGGGGCAGGCTTCCCCAAGAGAATCTGCATTGCACAATCTTGCAGCCGGTTGCAATGCTGCGTGTTTTTTGACTCGAATGAATCCCTCTGGTTTTGGGATCTCTCCAAACAAGGCCCGCGTTCAGACGGCCTTAAAAAAAAAAAAAAAAAAAGGGACGTCCAAAAAAAAAAAAAAAACCCCAAGGGATGTTAAAATCCCCGGAACCGCTATGAGCCAGCAAAAGGCTTAACATTTCCCTACAATTGTCTTTCTGCTGCCCTCTCGTGGCTTGTCTGGATAATGCAATCGAGGTTGGTTGGTAGTGTCCAAAAGTGATTTTCGCTTTGGTTGTTGACTTCAGGAGGTTAAGGCAACGTTTGAACTGGGTAATTCTGGCAGTGAAGGATTTCTTTTCGTTGTTTCTTTCGTGTTTCTCGACGGCGCTCGAGCGGTCCAAAATGTAGAGATTACATATGGTCGTGAAGCATTTAAACTGGCAATTTTGGTACGGAAAGCGGCGACTTAACCCAAGACTATTGACGGGGTCTTCCATCCTCGAGCTGCCGTCAAAGGCCATAATAAGTCTTGACGTCCGAATGACTTTGGGTTTTAGGGAGCTGCATGGCTAAGCTGCAGTTTTTGAAACGGGAAAGTGCTTTGTCATAAAAATGACATCCCCATTGGCGAATTGTTACCTTTTTGCGTTGATTTTCAGATTGTTAAAGAATCTGTATTTGCAATTCTTGAATAGATCAAAGACATCCTAGGAGGATTAAGCAAGAAGGACAGTACATCTTTGGGAACAAAGCAGAAGCTGTGAAACATGTAATTTGAAAAGCGACCTCAGAGCTTTGAGTCCTAAGGCAAGAAAAAGAAGAGTTTATTCATTCGGAATATTTATATTTAAATAAAGGCGATTAAATAAATTGATAACATATAGATGAATGCGGAGGTGGCCTGGTGTGAAGACTTCCCACTCAGAAAGTTGAGAGTTCAATCCTAGGATGAGTAGATATTTTTCTCCTAGGGCGCAAAGAGAAAATATCTGCTGTGAACCCCATGTAGGCATCAGGAAGGGCATCCGGCCAGTAAATGCTCAGCTTCATCTAATCACCCCGAATCTACCCCCAAATTAAGGGATTATGGAATCATCAAAGGGGACTTTATTGATAACATGTAAAATCTGTCAATCGCTGAATGAAGGAGAACCTCAGTAAAGAAATTATAGTTTCTTTTTTTTCTTTTTTTAAAAATGATTTTTATTGAGTATTTTACATTTTTAAAACCAAACACACAATAGCAAAAAAAAAAAACAAGAGAAAAAATACAAAAACGCATATACTTACATCAAACATTAAAATACAATACTAACAACAGATATATACAATTTTACAACTTTCTGCATCGACTTTTGTCTTTAGTTAACAGTAAAGAAATTATAGTTTTGTGTTGTTGCTATGAATTCTCTTAAAATCATACCTAGCGTGGTTCAAGAAAACTCTTAAGGTAGGAAGCAATGTAAAAGTGAATTATTCTCAGCTTCGTATTTATTATTTGCGTGGAATTGATAAAACCAAAGATAACAATGGAAAGATGCTATCCCTGAAATTATATGGGAAGTATTAGATTTTTTGAGGGGTGGAGATTTTCTGAATGTTTGTATATTTTTTTTATACTGAATGTTACAAAAGTCTCAGGTGGGCCGCAGTGATACATAAAGAAACTCTTGAATGAACAACTAACAACAAAGTTGACTTCTCTTTCATTCATCTCACAAACACAGTCAGTGAGAAAATAACGGCTTCCTTTGTGAGTCAACTCAATTAAAGGTGCCCTGGTGGCGCACCAGACTAAAGCACTGTTATTAACATCAAGCTGCCTGCAATTACTGCAAGTTCAAATCTCACCAGGCTCGAGGTTGACTCAGCCTTCCATCCTTTCTAGGGTAGGTAAAATGAGGACCCGGATTGTGTGAGCAATAAGCTGACTTTGTATAAATATACAAAAATATGAAGGCTATTGCTTAGCGCCTTGTAAGCCGCCCTGAGTCTCCGGAGAAGGGTGGCGTGTAAATCGATTTTTAAAAAAAAGGTATGGCTAAGATTCATGGATTCATTGGTTGGTTGGTTGGTTGATTTTGTGCCATCGGAGCTTATTTTGGTTTAATTCTTCCCCGTATAAAATCACAGGCTTTGGTAGGTAGGGCACTTTCACCATGCAAATTCTAGGCTCTCGTCTTTCTCGGGTCAAAGGAAATTTCTGAAATCTTCGGTAAACCACAAAAACAGGTTATCTTCAACTCACAATGATTCATTCGTCTAGTGATGAGAAGGACCAGGGGAGACATGATGGCAGTCTTCCAATATTTGAGGGGCTGCCACAGAGAGGAGGAAGGGGGTCAAGCTATTTTCCAAAACACCCGAAGGCCAGACAAGGAATAATGGATGGAAACTGATCAAGGAGAGATTCAACCTGGAAATAAGGAGACATTTTCTGACAGGGAGGACAATCAACCCATGGAACAGAAGTTGCCTTTGGAAGTTGTGGGAGCTCCATCACTGGAGGTTTTCAAGAAGAGACTGGACAGTTACCGGTCTGAAATGGTGTAGGGTCTCCTGCTTGGGCAGGGGGTTGGACTTGATGACCTACAAGGTCCCTTCCAGCTCTGTTAATCGGTAAATTTAATTACTGTTTTAAGTTACAACAACACTGAAAAAAAAAAGTGACTTGTCACATTGATCCCTCTTATGGGCCATGGCAGCATACCCACCATAGTCACATGGTGAAAATTCAGACCTTTGGCAACTGACTTGTATTTATGACGGTCACCTTTGCGACAAGCGAAGTCGACGGGGAAGCCAGATTCACATAACAACGGTTTTATTAACTTAACGACGGGGCTGTTGGGCACTCTGGGCAAGAAAGATTGCAAAAATGGGACAAAACTCACCCAGCAATGGAAAATTTGGATTTTAACCGCTTGCCAGCTTCTCAAATACTCTAAGCAGGGCTGTGGAAAGTGAAGTTAAACCTTCCTTTCTGATGAATAGAAGGACCAGGGGAGACAGGATAGCAGTTTTCCAATATCTCAGGGGTGCCCCAAAGAAGAGGGAGTCAAGCTATTCTCCAAAGCCCCTGAGGGTAGGACAAGAAGCAACGGGTGGAAACTAATCAAGAGAGAAGCAACTTAGAAGTAAGGAGAAATTTCCGGACAGTGAGAACAATTAATCAGTGGAACAACTTGCCTCCAGAAGTTGTGAATGCTCCAACACTGGAAGTTTTAAAGAAGATGTTGGATAGCCATTTGTCTGAAGGGGTGTAGGCAGGGGTGAAATGTAAAATTTGTTACTATCAGTTCTGTGGGCGTGGCTTGGGAGGGTAATGTGACTGGGTGGGTGTCGCCAACTTTTTTTAAAAAAAAACTTTTCAAGGCATTTTTTCTAATGCTTTGAAAAGCCTCTGCCGATCAGGCAACTCAGCTGGGATTGTCAGAGAGGCTTTTTTAAAAATGCTTTGAAAAGCCTCTCTGACGATCAGGCAATGGGATCGTCAGAGACTTTTCAAAGCACTTTTTTTACCACCTCTTCGGCCAAGAGGTTGCAGAAAAAAAATGCTTTGAAAAGCCTCTGACGATCCCAGCTGAGCCGCGCGATCATCAGAGGCTTTTTTTGTTTTACTTTTAAAAGCATTTTTTCATTGGAAGAGATTGCAGAAAAAATGCTTTTAAAAGTTAAAAAAAAAGCCTCTGATGATCGTGCGGTTCACCTGGGCATTGGGGGGGGGGCGAGCAGGGATTTTTGCTACCGGTTCTCCGAACCACCCGCCGCCGTCGCTACCAGATCAGGCAATCTGGTCCAAACCGGAAGCATTTCACCCCTGAATTTGTGATTGTTAATCCAAGGACTACCTATATTAGTTTTACACTGGGACATCACATCAGAGACTGGATTGTTTTGCGAACAATTTGAAAGCACTTTCAAACTTTAAAAGTGTTTGTTCACTCAGATTCTCTTTATTAAGGGAAGAGGAGACCCAGGGGAAACTCTAATAAAAAGAAGTGTCAATGATCTGCAAAAATGCAGAAAATCCATAAAATATAAAATAAAATAGCTTTTTTTTTTTTTACAGAATTGTAGATGAGACAAGTTCCTGATAACTTTGTGTGGCAAAGTTTAAGCTATTTTCTTTGGCTAATTACTTGCCATAAATCTCTGCTTTTTTTTTTCTTTTGCATGACTCAGAGAGTGGAAGGGATCCAAAGTTTGAATTGAGTATTTTTGATTTTACTGCTCTGTCTCATCTAAGTAAGGTCAAACCGTTAAAATGATTACGGCTTGCGGGGGTTTTTTTCTGTGTGTGTGCAGAAAATCATCCTTTTGGGGATGCTTTTAAACCAGATGGAATTTCTTTATCGCTTGTGATGGGAAGGGAAGGCATTATGTAAGGAAGACAATAAACACACTTTCGTTCAGCGAACTTTGCATGGAATGGACAACGTTTTACGTCGGTCTTCACCCCAAAGTTAACTGTCCCAAAACACTCCAGATAATTGACCTAAAGCAGGCCATTTGCATCGTTACATAATTGATGTGCAATTATGTCATTTGCATCCTGTTTAAGGTTGCAATGTCCATTGCATAATTAATCCGATGGCTCGAACCAATACAGTCGACATGACCCCCAGAGATACGAGTGATCCCAGACCTCCAGACTTTTCATCGGGTCCTAAAAACTCACCTCTTTCAGTTAGCCGGGCTGGTCTGATTTTATCTTGGTTTTAAATTGACACTGATCTTAAATTGAAATATTTTAAATTAATGGGCCAAATTTTATATAATTTATTTTAAATAACTATTTTAACTTTTATGTACAAATGTTTTATTTTGGCTGTTCACCGCCCTGAGTCCGAAAGGAGAAGGGCGGTATAAAAGTTTAATAAATAGTAATAATAATAATAATAATAATAATAATAATAATAATAATAATGAGTAAAGTTATTCGCCTCGGTGTGGGAGGAACTAGTAAAGTTGCGTGCCAGTTTAGCGTAGCAGTTAAAAGCACCAAGTTAGAAGCCAAGAGACGGTGAATTCACATCCTGCCTTAGGCACAAAGTCAACTGGGTGACTTTTGGGTCGCTTTCTCTCAGCCTTAAGAAGGAGGCAATGGCAAACCACTTCTCAAAATGTTACAAAGAAAGCTGCAGGGATCGGTCCAGGCAATCACCAGGACTGACTCGAAGGCAAACATAAATAAATAAGGGAATACATACATACAAACATACATACATACATACTACATAAATAAAAAGTTGGAATTTCAATCAGTCAGAATAGAGCTGGAAGGGACCTTGGAGGTCTTCTAGTCCAGCCCACTGCTCAAGCAGGAGATCCTATACCATCCAAGGCAAGTGGCTGTCCAGTCTCTTCTTAAAAACCTCCAGCGATGATGGAGCACCCACAACTTCTGGTGGCAAGCTGTTCCACTGGACTAAACTAGAAAAGTTTTGAGGGCACGGCGAAAAGCACGGAGATCTGGTATCCTACCGATATTATGACTGATACAAGTGTAAACATAATTATAAATACATGTAAAGGGTATGAATAAAAGGGGACATTAGGACAGGGACAGTAGGCACCCTGGTGCGCTTATCCACGCCCCTTACTGATCTCTTAGGAATGGGGTGAGGTCTACAATAGACAGTCTAAGATTAAAGTTTGGGGGGTTTGGGGAAAAAAACCACAGAGTCAGGTAGTGCATTCCAGGCGTTGACCACTCTGTTACTGAAGTCGTATTTTCTGCAGTCTAGTTTGGATCGGTTTACCGTGAGTTTGTATCTATTGTGTGCTCTTGTATTGTTTTGGTTGAAGCTGAAGTATTCATTGGCTGGTAGGACATTGTAGCAGATGATTTTATGTACTACGCTTAGGTCAGACCGAAGACAGCGAAGTTCTAAGTTGTCTAAGCCCAAAATTTCGAGTCTGGTGGCATAAGGTATTTTGTTGCGAGCAGAGGAGCAGAGGACTCTTCTCGTGAAATAGCTCTGGACTCGTTCGATTGTATTAATGTCCGATATTCAGTGTGGGTTCCAGACAGATGAGCTGTATTCAGGAATTGGTCTAGCAAAGGTTTTGTATGCTCTAGTTTGCAGTTCAATATTACTGGAGAAGAAGCTACACAAGATGATGATGATGATGATGATGATGATGATGATTAAGACAATGAAATTGCTTATTTTATAAGATGTCAGTTTCACCTTTTTGAGAAAGGTAACTTTTCGGTGAACAGCAGGGTTTAAGGAAACAGCGGGATTTTAAACTTTCTTGTAGAGGAAACTTTATCCTGTTTATATATATATAGAGAGAGAGCTGAGTGGTGACAAAAAACTTGCCATCTTTAAAACATCTTTTCAGTTAGTTGGCATCCTGCAGTGTTCAAAGCTGTCATTACCTTCTCACCTGCCTAGAAAAAACTCTGACAATATTTGTCCCATTAATGCTCTTTTTCTGCTACTTCTGGCTTCGCTGGTCAAAGGAGAGACAACTGTCAATCATTTCAGCAGCAGCCATAAAGCTTAGCAAAATCCCCTTTATCCTTCCCAACTCCTAGCTTACTTCAAGCCATTCCTATTTATTCCTTGATTCCCTGGGGATCGGCGTTGTTGACTCAAGAATTTTCAATAAATCTACCTAAGGCCAAGTTTCTGGGATATTTTTCTATATTCTTTTATACTATAGTAGATTCATATAAGGTAAAGGTAAAGGTTCCCCTCGCACATCTGTGCTAGTCATTTCCGACTCTAGGGGCCGGTGCTCATCTCCGTTTCAAAGCCGAAGAGCCAGCGCTGTCCGAAAACGTCTCCGTGGTCATGTGGCCGGCGTGACTCAATGCCAAAGGTGCACGGAACGCTGTTCCCTTCCCACCAAAGGTGGTCTCTATTTTTCTACTTGCATTTTTTACGTGCTTTCGAACTGCTAGGTTGGCAGAAGCTAGGACAAGGAATGGGAGCTTACCCCGTTACACGGCACTAGGGATTCGAACTGCTGAACTGCCGAACTTTCGATTGACAAGCTCAGCATCTTAGCCGCTGAGCCACCTCCGTCCCATATACCCAGATTCTTATACCTCTTATGTATTTATTTAGATTTTTCTCCTGCCTTTTCCTTTATCCTCTAATGTTTCCATATACTATGTACAATATGGAATGGATGGATGGGTTTTTGACTTTTTAAGGACTTCTTTGCACTTAGATTGCTTTATTATTGTTTTAGATTGTTTTAAAATTATGTTTTAGATTGTTTTAAAATTATGGGCCAAACTTTATTTAATTATCTCAAAATTATTTTAACTTTTGTATACAAATGTTTTATTCTGGCTGTTCACCGCCCTGAGTCCGAAAGGAGAAGGGCGGTATAAAAATCCAATAAATAATAATAATAATTATTATTATTAATAGCAATAGCACTTAGACTTATATACCGCTTCCCAGTGCTTTTACCGCCCTCTCTAAGCGGTTGACAGAGTCATCATGTTGCCCCCAACAATTTGGGTCCTTGTTCTACCCACCTTGGAAGGATGTCTAAGTCAACCCCACCAATAATGCAACCTAATAGTAGTATTAGTGATTTATTTATTCGTTTATATTTATTAGTAATTTATAATTAGTATTATAAATATTAATACTGCTTTATAAGGAAGTCCACACTTAGAATCCTGCATCCCATTTTGGTCACTATATTCTAAAAAGATGTTGAGACTCTGGAAAGAGTGCAGAGAAGAGCAACCAAGATGATTGGGGGGCTGGAGGCCAAAACATATGAAGAACGGTTGCAGTAACTGGGCATGTCTAGTTTAATGAAGAGAAGGACTAGGGGAGACATGATAGCAGTCTTCCAATATCTCAGGGGTTGCTACAAAGAAGCGGGAGTCAAGCTATTCTCCAAAGCACCTGAAGGAAGGACAAGAAGCAATGGGTGGAAATTAATCAAGGAGAGACGCAACCTAGAACTAAGGAGAAATTTCCTGACAGTGCGAATAACTAATCAGTGGAACAACTTGCTATCAGATGTTGTGGGTGCTCCATCACTTGAGGCTTTTAAGAAGAAATTGGACAGCCACTTCTCTGGTATGGCACGGGGTCTCCTGTCTGAGAAGGAGGCTGGACTAGAAGACCTCCAAGGTCCCTTCCAACTCGATTATTCTGTTTTGCAACTTGCACTGTGTTTACTCCCCTAGACGTAAGGGAAGAAAACAACAGCTATTGTTTTTCTTTTACCATTTACCATTAATTTACCATCAATTCACAGTATTATTTACCATTAATTCACAGTACTGAAAGCTCTTCTCCGAGATGAAATCTGAACAACAAGGGGCAGCAAGTTAGTCTGCTTTTCAAGGAAATCCAGAGGTGGCTTTCACATACTGTAACAACTGGTTTGCCCAGCACCGGAAATGTGAGCCTGCACGCACCGCATCACAAAACACGGCAATTCACTCGTGTGCATCGTCCGTGCATGCGTGAGATGTCAAACAATACGGTAATTCGCTCACTTGCGCACGCCGTCCGTGTATGCATGCTGCATCAAAAACACAGCGATATAGAATGGGATTGTGCCCGGGCAGGTGGGCGGGCTCACCCGCAGATCACAACTACCGGTTCACCCGAACCAATCCGAACCAGCTGAATCCCACCACTGAGGAAATCAGATAGAGAAGGAAGTGTCTCTTTTCTGCTGTGTGAAAATCCAGTCCAGTGTATTCTTCCCTATACATGCATAAAATATGTTCCCAATGATTCCCCCCGCCCCCCTCTTGGCAGTCTGGATAGCAAAACAAGGATACTCAATAAATATTGCCTCTGCAGCTTCCTTCACTGTGGTTTGTAAGACTTGCTAGAGGAAGGTTAATGAATGCATTATCATAAATTCTGCATAAATTTATTGACGATCTTTCTGTAAATCCCTATCCGGTAGACAGTTAATTAAAACATCACGACCTTGATGTGGAGTTGAGTTGGCCATGCGACTTGTTGTTCCTTTTTTTTATAGAAATATGCATGTCAAAATAAATTAGAAAGATGAAATGCCTGGCGGGGGTGGGTGGGGGACTTTTCCATCTCTTATCCGTAACTCCTCGACTTACAGCCCCAATTGAGCCCAACATTTCTGCAGTTAAGCGAGGCACTTGTCAAGTGAGTTTTGCCCCGTTCTGCGACCTTTCTTGCCACCGTTGTTAAGTGAATCGCTGCAGTCGTTCAGTTAGTAACCCGGTTGTTAAGTGAATCTGGCTTCCCCCTTGACTTGGCTTGTCAGAATGTCCCAAAAGGGGGATCACGTGACCTTGGGACACAGCAACAGTCATAAATATGAGTCAGTGTCCAAGCGATGCTGCAAAGGTCGTAATTGTGAAAAATGGTCATAATTGTGAAAAATGGTCATAAGTCACTTTTTTTCAGTGCTGTTGTCACTTTTGAAGGGTTACTAAATGAACTGTTGTGAATCTAGGACTACCTGTATTGTTAACAGCCCTTGAATCAGTGGTGGGGCTGCTGCCGGTTCAGGCCAGTTCGGGCGAACCGGTAGTTCCGATGATCAGCTGGCCCCGCCCGCCCACCCACCCCACCCTATCCTGTCCTATATTTCCTTCTTTCTGGCTCAGGTGATTCACGCGGGACAGCTGATTTCCGTGCCTCTGCTGTTCTACTTACCGGGGCTGCAGCGGTGAAATCCCCCTGGTTCTATCCGGCTTGCCAAACTGGTAGCACCGGCAGCGGGTGGCTCCACCCACCCGCCTGGACATCATTACACCCTGTTTTTTTACCATTTGCGCATGCGCAGAAGATTCTGTGCATGCACAGAGGAGACGGTCCCACACGCTCCCGTTCCCAAACCGGTAGCGAAGGTAAGTGGATTTCACCGCTACGGGGCTCCCTTAGAAAGTAAGCGGCTCACCTTCAAAATTACTGTATTTTGAATGGTGCACGCAAGCGCGTTAGGTGTGCAAAGTATACGCTCCCCGAACCGGTTGTTAAACCAGTTGTAGTCCCCACCACTGCCTTGAATATATGTCTTCTTTTCTTGAAAGTTCTTACAAATATTTATTTATTTTATTTATTTATTGGTTCGATTTATATGCCGCCCTTCTCCGGAGACTCAGGGTGGCTTACAATGCGTTAAGCAATAGCCTTCATATTTTTGTATATACCTGCTTAGTAGGGCTTTTTGGCCCCCCCCAAGCGGTGTTCCTTTTTATACAAAGTCAGCTTATTGCCCCCACAATCCGGGTCCTCATTTTACCTACCTCGGAAGGATGGAAGGCTGAGTCAACCTTGAGCCTGGTGAGATTCGAACTCGCAGTAATTGCAGGCAGCTGGCAGCTAAGTGCTACTTTAACAGCGCTTTAGTCCGCTGCTCCACCAAGGCTCCTAAACTAAATAAGACTAAATAATTAGTCAGGATGCAATGAAGAGGCATCTTTGGTTCATAACAGCTTGTTGAATGCTTTTAATATTACAGAAAAAGGGAAACAATATTGCTTGAATGTTCTGTGAGTCTCCTCCGGCAGATTTACAAATTGGGGAGGGGGGGAGGGAATGGCCTTGAAAGATTTTTGGAGTGGTTTATAAAATGTTATAAAAGAGACTTTTTGTCTCTTTACAGTATTGATATTATAAGAGTTAATCCCCTTCGGGCATGGTTATTAGCTTTCTCCTCTTAAAACGTCTTTGTTTGTTTGCTTTTAAAACAAGCGGTACGCATTTCAACAAAGTGTAGGGAATTCATTTGAATGTTCGTTTAAAGAAAGCAGCGCACCTTTGGCATTATAGTCTCCATCCAAAGCCTTTTATGTTTTTCAGATAAGAAAACCGAACTTGAGGAGGGTTTTTTTTAGTCCTTTTTATTTATTTATTTTGTCAAGCATAGATAAGATTACAGATAAAAGTATAAACAGGATTATGAATACATGAAATGTTTACGAATAAATGGGGACAGTAGGACAGGGATGGTAGGCACACTTGTGCTCTTATGCACGCCCCTTACAGACCTCTTAAGAATGGGGTGAGGTCAACAGTAGCAGCCTAAGATTAAAGTTAAGGGGATTGAGGATGTAATCACAGAGTCGGGTAGTGCATTCCAGGCGTTGACCACTCTGTTGCTGAAGTCGTATTTTCTGCAATCGAGTTTGGAGCGGTTTACCTTGAGTTTGTATCTATTGTGTGCTCGTGTATTATTGCGGTTGAAGCTGAAGTAGTCATTGACAGGTAGGACGTTGTAGCGGATAATTTTGTGTACTAGGCTTAGGTCAGACTGAAGGCGGCATAGTTCTAAGTTGTCTAGGCCCAATATTTTAAGCCTGGTGGCCTAAGGGATTCTGTTACGAGCAGAGGAATGGAGGACTCTTCTCATGAAATACCTCTGGACTCGCTCAATTGTATTAATGTCCGATATGCAGTGCAGGATCCAGACAGATGAACTGTATTCGAGAATTGGTCTAGCAAATGTTTTGTATGCCCTAGTTAGCAGTACAATACCAGCAGAGAAGAAACTACACAAGATTAGGTTAACAACTCTTAGAGCCTTTTTGGCAATGTTGTTACAGTGGGCTCGGGCACTTAGATCATTAGAGATGAGTACTGCAAGGTCATTTTGCAAGGTTTTTGCAAGGAAGCATGGTTGCTTGAAGTCTTTCCCTCAAATCCTGACCTTCAGTTATCTTGTATCTCCCATCATCCCCAGCTAAATGGCAGAACAGAGAGGATGAGTCTTGAAATAAAACATATTTGGGGGAAAAAGAATCTGAACGCCATTTACGAATTATTGTTGGACGTTCTGAGGATCATTTTAACAGTGGTTGAAGTGCAGTTATGGCATTGATGTATTCTCCTATTTCTGATGCTTTCCGGAGCGGTGATAAATTCCTGGAGGACAACCAGAACCAAGGAGAAATTTCCTGATACTTAGAACTATTAATCAGTGGAACAACTTTCCTCCAAAAGTTGTACATTATCCAACACTTGAAAGCTTTTCAGAAGAGATTGGACAGCCCTTTCTCCTGTTGGAGCGGAGGGTTGGACTAAAACCATGATGGCAAAACTATGGCACACGTGCCTGAAGTGGCATGTGGAGCCATGTTGCCCGGCATGCTTAGCGGAGCCCGTTCCTCTTCCAGGTTTCTGGCACGCATGCACGCATGACAATCAGCTGGCCTTTTTGCATGCGGCAGTGCCGGAAACTAGAAAATCTTCTACCTGGTCTTCCATTTTCCTGCATAAGCATGCGCACCAGTCAGTTGATCGTCACGTGCATATGCGCACCAGAAACCCGGAAGAGTAACTGACTGAAACCGGAAGTTCATTTTCGGGCATGCGCATGCATCCCGGGCAGCTCCTCTTCCGGGTTGCAGCCCAGACACGCACATCCTCCCTTTTTGGCACTCGGTGCCGAAAAAATTTGCAATCACTGGACTAGAAGATCTCCGAGGTCCCTTCCAACTCTGTTATTCTGTTACACTGAGCCTGCAGTAGCACCTTTTGCCAGATAATTTTGAGATACAGTAGTTTGTATGTTTTGATGTATGGGCAGAGACAGGGGTGAAATGCTCTCGGTTCGGACCGGATCGCCCAATCCGGTAGCGATGGTGGTGGGTGGTTCGGAGAACCGATAGCAAAAATCCTTGCCTCCCCACTATGCCCAGCTGAGCCATGCGATCATCAGAGGCTTTTTTTTTTTACTTTTAAAAGCATTTTTTCTACAACCTCTTCGGCCGAAAAAAATGCTTTTAAAAGTTTTTTTTAAAAAAAGCCTCTGATGATCGCGCAGCTCAGCTGGGATCATCAGAGCCTTTTAAAAGCTTTTTTTTTTTACAGCCTCTTTGGCCGAAGAGGTTGTGGAAAAAAATGCTTTTAAAAGTAAGTCCAGCTGTCTGCAAGGAGTATCAATCCTTCCGTTCCCCACCATCCAGGCAGAGAATGAAGAAGCTTGTTGGAGGAGAAGCGAAACGTCTTCAAAGAAAAACCAGAAAGTCCAGTTGCCTCTTGAAAAAAAGCACCTTTGGGACAACCATGACCTGGATGACGGAGAATCTCCGTAGACATCTGGTGGCTTTAAATTTGTCTAGTGGAGTTATTTTGTTCGAATGACTTTCAGTTGTCTTGAGGATTGTTGTGCCATTTTTCTGTGGACTAATCTTGATCTGTTCATGGCTAGACTTCATTGGGACAGTTCTGGATTTTTGGTGAAGAGAATTGCTGGGGAATATTAATAAACTCATAAAACCACAGTTATATATTGGTGTGAATGAGCTGGGCAGCACAGTTGTCTATAATGAGTAGAGTGGAGTGGAGTGGAGTGGAATGGAATGGAATGGAATGGAATGGAATGGAATGGAATGGAATGGAATGGAATATTGGCCAAGTGTGATTGGACACACAAGGAATTTGTCTTGGTGCATATGCTCTCAGTGTACATAAAAGAAAAGTTAAGATAATAACAAGGTGCGTCATACATATCCGGAATCATATTTAGAATTCTTGTCTGGGTAGTTTTCTTTTTAAGCAAGCCTAAATTAATATTTTGTGATCATTCTAATGTAAAAATAAAGGGCTGAATTTTTTTTTCTCCATGTGTTTACAGTTATTTTATTTTTTTTAAAAAAAAAACTATATTATTGAATTAACTTATTAGACCGCTGAGTATTACAGCCTCTTTGTTGTTTTCTGGAAGGCATAACAACACCAAAATTGAAATAATAAATATTAAAAGCAATTATAAAACAATTAAAATTACAGTGGTCAATTCATTTGATAGGAATATACTTATTTATTTTTATTTACAAAATACGCATTTGTGCCCTTTTTAAAAATCGGAGCCAGAAACCCAAATGCAAATTGTACCTCATCCAGAATGGGTTTTATTGCTTTATTTTTAAACGTTTCGTAGCCGCCCGGAGTCATTCTAACAGTAGGATGAGTAGCACGCAAGCAAGCAAAAGAACGAACGAACAAATAAATATTATGTGTAATAATATACTTCATTTACTGGAGGCCAACAACAACAGTCCCTAGGGAATGCAAGCTATTAAATGGTATTATTATTATTATTTGCTAGCTAAATTGCGTAAGACGTTAGAATAATGTATTTGAGATCAATTATTAACCTGAGAAGTCCCTAGGGATGTAAATGTAACAAGATATATGCATTATGTGTACATGTATTACGATCGTTCAAGGCTTTAGATTCAATTACAGAGCTGTGGTTTAGGGAGCGTAGTTAATGAATGTATTCTTTAAAGCATCTCCATCTCTCTCTCTCTCTCTCTCCCTCCCTCCCTCCCTCTCTCTCCCTCTCTCTCTCTTTCTCTCCCTCTTTCCGTCTTTCCCTCTTCCTCTATCGCAGGAGTGTCAAACTCGATTTCATTGACGGCCGCATCAGGGTTGTGTTCAACCTCAGGGGGCCAGAGCGGGAGTGGCCACACCCACCCTGTGAGAGTAGCCACCCACAGGATGGGTGTGGCCGACTCAACATCACTCGAATCGGGGGCGCCTGTGGTGGCCCCAGGGGTGGGCTTCAGATCCTTTAGCAACGGGTTCGCTGCACCGTTGCTGGGTGGGTGTGGCCATGGTGGGTACGGCCTAATCAGCTGCCTGCACCACGGTGGGGGGGGGTGCTTCCCCCCCTCCCTAAGCTCCGGAGGTTTTCCTTCTCTGATTAAAGTTTACGAACATTTTAAAAAAAAACACACATGTTGTTGGTTACGATATGGCAGAGTGATGAATTTTTCCAGTGGTGAAATGTAAAATTCGTTACTACCGGTTCTGTGGGCGTGGCTTGGTGGCGGGGGTGTAATGTGACTGGGTGGGCATGGCCAACTTTTTTTTTTCTTTTAAAACCATTTTTTCTACAACCTCTTTGGCTGAAGAGGTTGTAGAAAAAGTGTTTTTAAAAGCCTCTGCCGATCCCAGCTGAGTTGCCTGATCGTCAGAGGCAATTTTTTTTGTTTTAAAAATGTTTTTAAAAGCCTCTGATGATCCCAGCTGAGTTGCCTGATCGTCAGAGGCTTTTTTTTTTCCTTTTAAAAACATTTTTTCTACAACCTCTTCCGCCGAAGAGGTTGTAAAAAAAAAAGTGCTTTTAAAAGCCTCTTGACGATCAGGCAACTCAGCTTGGATTGTCAGAGGCTTTTAAAAGCATTTTTTCTGCAACCTCTTCGGCCGAGTATTTTTTTTCTGCGGAAGAGGTTGTAGAAAAAATGCTTTTAAAAATAATTTTTAAAAAAGCCTCTGCTGATTGTGTGGCTCAGCTGGGGATGGGGGCGGGGGCAGGGATGTTTTCTACCAGTTCTCCGAACCACCCGCCGCCATTGCTACCGGATCAGGTGATCCGTCCAAACTGGGAGTATTTCACCCCTGAATTTTTCTTCCCCCCCCTCTCTTTCTTATCCCTTTGATCAAAGGTTATGTAACCGGCTGGAATCCCTAGATAAGTAATGAAGCTATCTTCAGCTATCTTCAGCTATAATTTAAGCACAACCAGAATAAGAGAGTTGGAAGGGACCTTGGAGGTCTTCTAGTCCAACCTCCTGCTTCGGCAGAAAACTCCATATAATTTCAGACAAATGGTTATCCAATCTCTTCTTAAAAACTTCTAGTGTTGGAGCATTTACAACTTCTGGAGGCATGTAGTTCCACTGGCTAATTGTTCTCACTGTCTGGAGATTTCTCCTTAGTTCTAAGTTGCTTCTCTTCTGGATGAGTTTCCACCCATTGCTTCTTGTCCTGCCCTCAGGTGCTCTGGAGAATAGCTTGACTCCCTCTTCTTTGGGGCAGCCCCTGAGATATTGGAACACTGTTAGTACTTCTTTTCATCAGACTAGACATACCCAATTCCCGCAACCATTCTTACTACTTTTTAATGCTCAGGTAGGACCTTTACTCCTTTTGAAAGGGTGCAGTCTGAACTCCCGAGGTTCTTCCCAAATGTACTTTTCAAAAGGCATTTGGGCTTTCTTGTTTGTTTTTTTCCTTGAAAACATTTCACTGCTCGTCCAAAGTCTTAAATCGGCAGAGTAAAAATACCATTTATACCTTCTATCACCTTGGGAAAGTTGCTGGTCTCCAGCCAACATAGTCTATTATCGAACAATGAAATCTGATAGACATACAAAACTAATACGAATAGCCTCAGTATTAAATTTGTTTCTTAGGATACCAACGAAAGAATGTTTTGGAATGTTCCAGAGATATTTAAACGCGGTCTGGCTGTCAAATTCTTATTTTTTTGAGGGAACTGACAAATAGGTAGAGGGAAGCTCACTCCTAAGATATAGATCAATATTGTCCATTTGAATTGATATTTGTAAATTGGACAATGTCATCTTACAAGCATCAATACATTTTAAAGGTGCGAGGCGTGTAAACTTAAGAATGATGAATACACTTAGAGTTCATTGTGATGGAGGGAAGAATTACAGATCGGTCAACCATGAAGGGGTAGGAAACAAAGATGCTTTCCAGCATGGGGAAGAAAAAAAAATAGTTTGACCTCAGTTTTACTGTGTTCTTGGATCACAGAATTATGCTTGGGTTTCATTTACGCATTGTCGTGTTCCTGGCATAACGGAAAATGAATGAGTACTATTTCATATAGTCAAGGTTTAATGTTCTGTTCCCGAACAAGTCTGAATGATTTCTTACATTCAATCTAATATAATTTTTGTTATTTATTTTTGTCCATTTCCTTTTGTGTATTCTTTTCTTCCCCCCCCCTTTTTTTTTATGTGCACTAAATCAGCAAAAAGAAAAAGGGAGTAAATCAAGCTGCAGGAGCGTCCTACTTGTTTTGGCCAATTACTCAAGGTTTTGGCTCTTGAGAGTTAGAATAGAATAGAGTAACAGAGTTGGAAGGGACCTTGGAGGTCTTCTAGTCCAACCCCCTGCTTAGGCAGGAAGCCCAATACCATTTCAGACAAATGGTTGTCTAATTTCTTCTTTAAAATGTGGAGCATTCACAACATCTGGAGGCAAGTTGTTCCACTGGTTAATTGTTCTCACTGTCAGGAAATTTCTCCTTAGTTCTAAGTTGCTTCTCTCCTTGATGAGTTTCCACCCATTGCTTCTTGTCCTGCCCTCAGGTGCTTGGAGAATAGCTTGACTCCCTCTTCTTTGTGGCAACCCCTGAGAGATTGGAACACCCCTAGTCCTTCTTTTCATCAAACTAGACATACACAGTTCCAACAATTAAACAAGGTTAAATCTCAAATTTGGTGCTTCCTCTTATTTTTAAAGCCAGGTTTTCAGTGCTTGGCTCTTTATCAGAACCTGGTTTAGTGTGTGTAGTTGGTGTAAAGAAAGTTAAATGGAGTTTTACATTTTGATCCTCTTCTCTTCTCTTCTCTTCTCTTCTCTTCTCTTCTCTTCTCTTCTCTTCTCTTCTCTTCTCTTTCTTGCAGGACTACCAGATTCTATAACGGCTTTGTTCCCTATGAAATCCGTCTGGCAAACTCGCAAGATTTGTTTTTCTCACCTTGTACAGTAGTGGCCAAAATTGTGGAAACCTTTTGGGGAAAGTGTATTTTCTAAAACTAGCTAATAGCACCCCTTTTTTTTGTTTTTTCTTTTGGAGTAGTACCGTAAAATTATATATCAATGGAAAGATAATTTCACCAAGAATATCATGCAATAACTTTTAGGAAGGATTTGCTATTAGAATAGCAGTTACAGTATAAAGGAGAAAAGTGAAACATGTAGAAAAAACAAAATATACAAAAATGATCCCCATGTCAGTTAATGCTTAGCTGGGTAACCTTTAGCATGAATGACAGCCTTACAACGTCTTCCCATGGAGTGAACCGAGTCTTTGAGTTCTGCAGCTGTTATCATGTGAAACCAAGGTTGAATGATGGCTTCTATTAACTGGGTTTGATTGCTGGGTCACCTCTGACTAACCAGTTTCTTTAGTCGGCTCCATAGATTTTTCAATTGGGTGAAGGTCTGGGCTATTCCCAGGCCATTCCAGCAGTGGAATAGGATTATCTTGAAACTCCCCCCCCCAAAAAGAAAGAAAGAAAGAAAGAAAGAAAGAAAGAAAGAAAGAAAGAAA